>PVHX01008151.1:0-85499 GCA_004024805.1 Geosciurus inauris | reverse complement strand
ACCACTTGGATTTTCCATCAAGATAATCCCACAGAGCTTACCAAGTTTTCCTTCTGGTACTTACAACCCCCATTGCTCATCTGCTATATGACACAGCTAGAGGAAACAATGGTGCCTGGAGCTATATAGTCTAGGGAAACAGCTGGTCATTAACTGTGTTGTCAGTTTACCTATATCTGAATTGGAGACCCATGACCAGAAGTTGACTTATAATCCTGCCCATCATTTATTCCATTTCAAAGGAAATATAATTGCCCCATGAGCAGGATGCCCAGGAGAGCTGATCAATACTCAAGACTATTCTTCCTGCAGAAAAATCTATTTGGAGAGAAGATTTATAATCCAAAGCTTGCTGGATAAGCATCGAGTGAGTTGGAGGGGTTGTATGGATGGGATTAATGATGGATGCCCTCAACTTTTGTCAGAAAGACTGGTACCTCCATGTTCACTCTGGAGGCATCCAACAAGCACATGAGTGACCTAGAGAGGCTTCTCCCTGACTTGGTGTTGAAGGTCCTAGGCCCTCTATTCCAGACTGCATGTATGCTCGACTTCTATTGAGATATTCTAGCTCATGCAACTTGACCTTAGCCTTCGGCATTCCAGTCACCAATTTATTCAGGGAGAATTACTTCTACCGATCCTTGATATAATCTCTTCTATATTGGTTCTTCCCAAATTTCAGTCTCAGAAGATAACTTTACTTCTATGTTCATTTTTACTATTTTGTTTTCTTTCAATTATCTTTGCATAAATGATAGATCAAAATTCATCCTCACATAATATTGGGCAGCCTCACAAAACTGTCAAGGGCAATATTGTGAAGAAGGGCTTTACAACTGAACTCCTTCATTGGGAATTCATCATCCAACAGTCTTCCTTTAGTCACTGTGAACTTCATATGGTTCTGTCCTTAAGTTTGGTTACAAAATCAGACATCTACTTAAATTATCTTAAGTAAAGAGGAAGGAGTCTCAGAAAATCATCTCTCATAGAAATTAACAGGAGCTGCTGCAGGTTAACTGGAACTCGAACTCAGAAGTGGCTCTTGAACATGCACTCTGAGTTCCTGAAAGGTTGGCTGGTCTTCCAAAATGAATATCAAGATGTTTGTATAATTAAGGGACAGCCAGGCACAGTGGCACATCCCTGTAATTCCAGGGGCTCCTGAGGCTGGGGCAGGAGGATTGCAAGTGCAAAGTCAGCTTCAACAACTTAGTGAGACCCTGTCTCAAAAAAAAAAAAAAGAGGCTGAGGATGTGGTTCAGTGGTTAAGCACCCCTGGGTTCAATCCCTGGCACCAAAAATAAATAAATAAAGGACAAAATGAGACTAAAATAAATGTGATAATGCTATTTATTAAAATTGAAGTATAAAATAGGGCTCTGAACTACAGGAATTTTTCTTAGATAAAGAAAAATATTTAAAAAATAGAGAATTTGAATGAATTCATTTCCTAGGGCTGATGTAACAAGATACCACAAGCTGGGTATCTTAAAATAACAGAATCTTCTGGAGGCTCAAAATCTGAACTCCAGGTGTTGGCAGGGCCCTGCTCCGTCTGAAACCTGTGCTATTTGCCTCTTCGTAGCTCAGGGTTTCAACAATCTTTTGTATGTCTTAATTTGTAGATGTATCACTTCACTCATCCATCTGCACAGGGTGTTTTTCCTGTGTCTCCACATCACTTTCCCCCTGTGTATCTGACTGTCCTAATTACTCCCTTTTTATAGGACTAGCAGTCCTATTATTTTAGGGCTCGTCTTAACAACCACATTTTAACTCGATTTCCTCTGTAATCTGTTTTCCAATATGGTCACATTCAGAGGTACTGAGAGTTAGGACTTCTACACATATTCTTTAGGGGAGCATAATTCAACCCACAAAACACACATATAATTTTATATAAAAGTGTAAATATGACTATATGCTTAAATTTTCATTCATTTTTAGTGACGTTTTTATTTTTACCTTTTAAAAACTTAATTCTGTTTCTCCCTTTTCCTCCCTTCTTCCCTAAGGTAATCAATTTTTACAACCTAGTATGTATCTTCATACTATTTTCTGTATTTCCAGAATTCCACAGATGGACAGAAGCACACCTTTTTTTGTCATTGCTTATTTTCCCTCAAAAATAGGGTATTTTGTGACCTCTTTTTATCTTTTCTCATTCAATAGTATCTTGTGGGAATCCCTGCAAATTGTCTGGTTTAGTTGTAATTCATTTTTTATTTATAGCAAAGATATTCCTTTGTGTGAGATATTACATACATTATTAAGTTCCTACTCAGTTAATGGGCATTCCCTTTGTTTCTGCTTCCTTCCTCTGAACCAAGCAACAATCTCCTTGTACGAATATCCTTAAAAATGATGCTTTTATTTCTATTTGAACTACACTTCTAGAAGGGGAATTGCTGGGTCAAGTGTACCTGTGTTTTTAATTTTTTTTTTTTTTTTCGGTACTGGGGATTGAACTCAGGGGTACTTGACCACATCCCCAGCCCTATTTTGTGTTTTATTTTGAGACAGGGTCTCACTGAGTTGCTTAGCACCTCGCTGTCACTGAGGCTGGCTTTGAACTCACAATTCTCCTGTCTCAGCCTCCCTAAGTGCTGGGATTACAGGCATGCGCCACTGCGCCCGGCTTGTGCTTTTAATTTTAACAAGTGTTGTCAAGTGTTTTTCTCGCAGGAGTTGAGCACATCACAGTTCAACAGCAGTGCCATAGTACAGTCCCCTGTCCCTGTCTCCTCCCTGCCCCACCAGTTAACTAGCCTAAGTGTAAATGATCTTCTTTCATTTTATTTTGCTTTCCTCTGACAACTAGTGAATTTAAGGATCTTCTCATGTTTGCTGAGTTTGACATTTTGTTCAGTGACTTGTTTATCTGTATCCTTTATGCATTTTTCTTTTCTCACCACTGTGTCCTTTTCTCATCAAATTTAAGTGTGTTACAGATGTGAACTTTGTCACTTACATCACAATGTATTTTCCTTGTGTACCATTTACCTTGGGCTTGATAATGTTAAAAAAGATCAATGTAATTGTATTTTTCTTTTTCCTTATGCCTTCTTTTATAAGCTTTTAGTGTTTGTTTAAAAAGGTCTCTTCCACCTTAGAATGTATAGGTAGCCTATCAGATTGTTAAACAAAACCTTTTTATATTTTTAAAAATGTAATCTGTTTGAAATGGATTCTTCTATGTTGTGTAGAAAATAGTCACAGCATTTTCATGTGTTCATGGTCATTTTTTTTTTCCAAATAGAAAACAAACTGGGTCAGTACTATTTATTATATGTTACATTTTTTCCTCCATTGTTATATGTTAAGTTTTCATTGACACTGGGATTTGTATCTGGCTTTCCAGCAACCACTACAAAGAGGACATACAAAATATCTAGAAGCACAATCAACATTTTAGCTATGATTGCTGTTGGTTGGTGAGAATTTAGGTAAGTTAATTATTCTTCACTTTGCTTAGCTGTATATTCCATTTTTTTCTAATGATTGTGATTTATTCGTGTAACAAAAATAAACAAATTGAGGGACCAGTGAACACAATTAGTGTCACCATTCATAGTGTCCCAGGATGAAAACAAATGGGTAACTAGGAAGCAGTGCTACTATTTTTGGAGACATGAGAAGATTTCACCCTCAGGGAGAAACATAATAGGGTTGTTCCAGAGCCAGAGCTTTGTCCAGGGTGGGGCTGATTAAGTTTTAAGAAGTCATTTCATTCAGACAAGCTCTTTGTGAAATGGGTATGCGGTGGTGACTTAAAGTGTGATTGGCAGGCACTGCTCATTCAAGAGCGAGGAAGTTAATTGATTAGAAAAGCAGGTTGCTCTGAGCTGATGCAATAACTACTATGGTTGAGTGTACTGTTCGAAACATGTGAAGTGATGCAATAATTGCTTGTGATTCCACAGCAGCTAAATTGCTGGCATGAACTTCAATGCTTAACCTGGCAGTTCACATTGATGATTAGAGAGCATATTCAAATTACATAAGAGTAACCCCAGGGCCCACAGCATCTGTCCTTAAATGACAAGGGTGGTAAAACCTAAAATCACAGAATAATCCTTGGCCCCAGTGAAACTCCTGTGGTAAGTTTGTGACATCACTGTTGTCTGTGGCCTAAAATAAAGAGCTGGATGAGTCCCCAGCCAGCAGCATGGCCCAACCTGGGCTTATTCCCCTCCTTCTCTACCTGGTGCATCACCTTAGTGAAGGTGTATTGGACCAAAACCTTCTATGCAGTTCACTTGGCTCCACCCCCTAAAGGCTGAGACTTGAGTGGTGATTGTCAGTAAATAAAAGTACATGCTGGAATTTTAGCTTATGCAAGAGGAAGCCTAAAACATGGGTGAATGGGTTTTTCCAAGCCTTCTTAAGGTAAATACAGCCTCACATTTCTTGGCCCAGTTTCCCACACTGCCCTCAGAGTATGCAAATGGCAGAATGCCAAAACTGGGCTCTATAAGACTCAGTGGGAAGCCAGAATTTAGTGGTGCAAATAGGCTGCCGCTGAGGGTCTACAAACCCACGGGTACATTTTAGAGCATCAGAACTGTATCTGCTTTAGGTGATCTTTCTTGAAAACAGCATTCCTCCCAACTGAAAACTTGGTAATGCTGGACCCGGCCTGAGTTGGAGATGATCTATGATACCAGTGAAATCCAGAGCTCTCTACATTTGAGTTGCGGAAGGTAACGTCTCCTAATGGCCGCTAGAGGGCCTCATGAGGGTCTGAATGGAAGGCCACACGTCCTGATCTGGAGGGGGCCTGATGACAGCCAGAATCAGGGCCAAGAATTTCTGGTGTGGGAGGCAAGCAGGAATAGAGCAATGTTGGTGTTCTTCATTACCAAACAGAATTTGAGCCTCTAGGGTTTTACTTTATCAGAGGTCTAGTCATTTCAGTCTTGGGCATTTTAAAGCAGGTGTTCTCACATATCCACCTTAGCTATTAAACCAACAATAAAAATCACAATAAATCTCCCTCAGGTCTTTTGACCTAGAGAAATAAAATAGAACTTCCTGTCCAAGACAAACTGGGTGGAAAAAAAATACCTGGTTAAACATTGGAGGTATCATCCCAAAATTATAACTTTGGTTTTAGAATGGCTTATAGTGAAGCCATTGTTTAGCCCAGAAAAGGATAGAATCAAAAAGGCTTTATATCTTCTAGGTGGCTGTATCTGAACTATCCTAAGTCCCAATCCCTTAATGAGGCTGGCTGGAGTTCTTTCACTTGTTTGTAATTGGCTTTTTGCTTCTTACTATTTCTTCCCTTTTCCTAGTTGTTTGTTACAGAACAGTCCTTATAAAACCCAGCACTTGAAGCTTTAGTCTCAGATATGCTAGACTACCACACAGAACAACCTAGAAAACTACTTAAATTATTAGCAACACCCATAATAACAGTTGAGAAACTTCTTCAAGACACAGAAATGGAGCTGTGTAAAGTTCAAATGGAGACAGGAAAGCATTCAGAGTCTTAAAACCTTTGGGTCCTTAATATCCTGTCCTCCAGGATAGAGAACTGAGTATTTACTAAAGCAGATCTCCTAATTCGGGAAAAATCAGATTTTCCTAATGTGCTAAAGTTGCATGTGTTCCTTCCCCCATGGAACTTGCCCCACCCTCTCCCCATGCTACCTGTCAGACCGGTTCTCTTGTTCTGTGTAAGAGAATCAGGTGGGAAGACAATTAGGAGGGGAGAGTGGTGTTGAGGGCAGGGCTGGTGTGTGAGAGCACAGAATTGGATTCAAAAACATGGAACTTCAAAAAAGTATGGCCCAAGATGCCTGCATGGCCCTTGTGTGGAAGAGAGAAATAAAGGCTTTATTTATCTAAAATTGTGCTGAGAGTGTCATCAGAGTCCTAGACCAGAGCTGGGGCTTAACTCTGGGGAGTCCCAACAGACTCAGTCCAGCCTTGTCCCCAAAAATCAAATGGAAAAAGTAATGGTGAAGTGGGAAAGGAATTTGTTCAGGATAGCTGTGCTGGGGAGCAGAAGAACGACCTTCCCCAGTTCTGTATTCTGGGGTACCAAAAAGAGCTTCAGGTTTCAACAGGAGAAACAACAGGAGTGGGGAGCAAAAAATATGTGCAGTTCAGCAGCATTGGTCAAGCTGTTGTTTGGCAGTTCGTTATCTTAGGCTGTTCCAGGGAAGTAGTTATCACTTGAGGGGGCAACCTGTTTCCCATCATGAGATGACTGCTCCTGCTTCAGGGACAGCCTCAATTTTTCCCCTCAAGGAGTAAATGCTCCCACTTAGGGAACAGTCTCATCATTGTCTTGGTGTTGCTGAAACCCAAGGTGACTGAGGGAGAGAATGACTCAGGAGAAAAGGGTAAGTCAGAAAGGCAAGGTATAGTTGGTTCTTTTGGGTTTAGGGGCACTGGCTGGAGACTCCTGGGTGCTGCTCCAGTGGTCTAGAACAGGATGTTGTGAAAGCTGGCAGTTGACAATCTGATTATGATGTCCCCAAGAACCTTGAAAATGCCTTAGTCACTCTTATCTAGGTGCCTTCAGCCTTGAAGGGGGAGGATTACCAGCTTAGACAAACACTCCTTAAATGATTAACATGTCTGCATGCAGAGTTGGACAGGAATCTGACCCAAAGTTTAAGGTAGCAAAGGAGACAGATGCAAAAATAAAGGCAGAGATGCCAAGATTTTATCCTGCTCTTAATTACCCATCAGACATCTGCAGAAGAATCACTGTTTTGTTTTGTTTCAGGGAGGAAGGGTTGTACCAGGGATTGAACTCAGTGGCACTCTACCACTGAGCCACATCCCAAGCCCTCTTTTGTATTTTATTTAGAGACAGGGTCCCTCTGAGTTGCTTAGGGCCTCCTTGTTGCTGAGGTTGGCTTTGAATTCGCAATCCTCCTGCCTGAGACTCCCGAGCCCCTGGGATTACAGGCACGTGCAGAATCACTGCTTTCTAGCAAAAGCATCTTCTAAGCCCCTATTATAATAGCACATATGACAATTGAGTGGCCATCTGCTCTTTTTACCTGTCCCTCATCCAATTCCCTCTTCCTCAGTTCAGCAACCTAATTTTCTTTTGGGGAGTCAGTTTGCCTTAGACTCTGGTTTGGACCGGGAACTCATGATTAGCTTAGCCAATGACCACCATTTTCTGGGGTCACTGTGTTTGGTTCAGTGAAAGCTGACCCTCAGAGTCTAGTAGAGAGACTGTAAATACTAAAGTCTGGGACTCCAGTGAGCTAGTTTCTTCCTGCACAGCCTCTCAGACTCTTCCACTCCCTGGGAAGGTACAGCAATCAGGCACAGTGGCTAGGGATGGAGATAGATTTCTAATACTATGATGTGAATCCAGTGGTGACCCAAGTCATACTCTTGCTTCTTCAGTTGTATTATTAAACTCTCTCTTTATTTTTTTTATTTGCTGCTTTGTGATGGGGTTCTGTTCCTTGCAACCAAAAGTTGCATGATTGGTTCAACAGTATTTTGACATGTAACTTTGGGAGCTGGACCATTTGGGAATGAAATACACCTGCTTGTGGCTTCCTCTCAACATTTATTTCTTGAAACCAACAGAATAAATCTCTTCCTTCAGGCAGGCAACTCCCATCAGTTTTTCTTTCTAACACTCTCATCCTCTAAATGCTTTTCACAGAGTAAGTGTTGAATCCTTCACCTTTCCTTCCTGTTAAGGTATCTCTTACCCAGACCTCATTCTATCTAAAGCACCATTCTAAGCATTTAAACTCATGCAAACTTCAACCATTCCTTTATATAGGCAGGAAAATTGCACCAAAGGGTTAACTAACTTGTTCAACATCACTACCCCCATCAATGGCCAATGGATTCAAACCCCTTTGAGAGCTTCCAGAGCTCATGTTTTTCTGTTGCCCTATGCTGTGTCCTTAGGGCATGTTCCTCTGAACAGGGTTAAATTCGTCTTTCATTCTTTCAAACAATATTTCCCCAAACCACGTGCAACATTCCAGCGGTGGCGGCCTGGGCCCTAGCATGCTGTTTGGCTGCTCCCTCCTTATCAGAGCCGCCTGCAATGGCCTCGCCCTTTTTTTTGCTACCATTTCCCAGTGTGGACTCCCCTGGAGTTTCCTGTACCTAGTCCACAGAGATCTGTGTCTGCTGGCATCCCATTCACCTTTTGGACTCTCTTAACCTATACCTTTTACTAGTTGTACGTTTGGAGTACTTTTATCATATCTATTTGCCTGCAAGGAATTTACTTTTTAAATAATTTTGAATCACTTAGACAAGTTGGAAAATTTCCCTTGAACATTAGCACTTGCACCCACTGGCCTCTGTTCTTGTCTCTTAAGGGAAGGAAAAATTGAATGTACTCAGGACTAAAGCCAGCAGGCTGACAAATTGTAGAGCAATTATTCATCATGTGTCCCATTGCATAACTAGGGTTGGAGTCACTGCACTGTCCTGGAATCCTCTTGAAGGGAGGTGTTGGGTTTTATTTGCTCTTGTGTTAGCGGAGTTTTGGTTCAGTCTGGCAATGGTAGGTACTCAATATGCAAGTAATGAATGATAAACAAGGAGACAAATGAACAAGTGTACCATTGTTCTTGAGACAATAAGGGGAGAAACTTGAGAGAAAGATCTCCTAGGGTTATAGAAGAAGATGGCAGTGAATGATTATAGCGGAGTCAGATAATGAATGGCCCTGAACATTAAGCAAGAGTGTTGGTAGCACATGGCCTACACAGGGGCAGGGGAACTGAACTGGACCTTAGGATACAAGAACTCTAAGCCTGGATCAACCACTCACTCACTCCATCACTTCCCATGGATGACTTCAGTTTCTACTCATAGTAAATCATAGTTTGGGTTCTCTCCCCATCTGAAAATTCGAGATCTGACTCACAGGCATCTGATGGATACAAAGAGCCCTTGGCAGCACTCACAGCCCCCATAACAGATGGCACTTTCCTTTCTGGCTCACAGTGCTCTGTTGCTTTGTGTGTAAGTCTTTGTTGTCCAGACTGATTGTCCACAAGGTTAGAGACGATTATGTTTATTATGTGCCTCCATGACAGCATGACAATAAATTGAAGATCACAGACTGGAAGCTCATGGCTGTGCAATGGTATTTGTTTGGCTCATTATATATAGTATAATAAGAATAATAATAGTCTCCCAAAGATGTCTACACCCTAGCCCCAGAACCTAAGAGTATGTTACCTTATGTGGCAAAGGGGATTTTACATATATGATTAAGTATTTTTAAATAGGGAGATTATCTTGGATTATTTGGGTGAGCAGAGTATCATTACCAGGATGCTCTAAAAAACAGGAGAGACAGACAGAAGATGAGAGGGATGGCATCATGAGATAGACTCAACTCACTGTGAGCGGCTAAATGGAGGAAGAGGGTCCTGAGCCAAGAAATGCAGATGGCCTCCAGAAGCTGAAAATGAATCCTCCCCTAGAGCCTTCAGAAGGAACACAGCTCTGCCAATTCATTGACTTCAGCCCAGCAAGACCCTTTTCAGGCTTCTGACCTCCAGAAGTGCAACTTAATACATTCGTGTTGTTTTAAACTACTACGCTTATGGCAGTTTGTTACAGCAGCAACAGGAAACTAATACAGGAGGTAGAAGGTAGCTTAGAATGTGCATAGGCAAGGCAGGCACTGCCCATAGAAGCCCCACTGTTTCTGATTGTTCACCACCAGGCTTGATTTGCTTGTTTCTGCTACATTAGTGACCCCTGGTTGAGCCATGGTTGTCATTCAAGTTTTAACTGGATAGTAACTACCCAAGGCTGGGTATCAGAAGAAAACTGCAGCCTTTGACTCTGACAGTAACCAGTGATAGGACTGTGGATATGTTGGCTGATGTCAATTGGTCTCCCTCTCTGGAAAAATTAAGAGGCATTGCACTGTTTCCAAGGACACTTCCTACTCTAGATCTCAGGTTCTATGATTAATTAGTAGTGGCTTGTGGCCCTGTCAGTGTCATATAATTTGGGTTTGGCTGTTACAGTGGCTATTTCTGTCTGGTGCTGGGGATAAGAATAATTCCCAGCATTCTTTCCGGCTACTTCTCTTGCTTTCTCTATGGCAAAAATTGTCCAGAATGGGAAAATGCCAAGTTGGGAACTTTAACTTGTTGGAGACAGCATCAGCAAGCTTAAAAGTCATACTTGCCTCAGGTAAGACAGACAGCCCCAGGAGGATTGAAGAGCTCAGACCTTGGTACCTGAACTTGCCAGACAGATGCAGTGATAGAAAAGACTAATGATCTAGAGATTAACTTGAGCACCAGAGACATTGTTTTTTTTAAAGCAACTGATAAAATGTTATATTGGCCAATCAGCTAACAAATTTTGTTTTTCTATAAACAGCCAAGGAATGAAGATTATTCCATCATTTTCCCCTGTGCTTTTTAAATCTCCCCTACTCCCTAACACGTCCCAATGACTGGACGCTGATAGTTTAAGTGTACATCCACGGTTTTCCTTCCTCCTAATGAAGAAATAGTAGTATATATTTCTAAAAATAAACAATATTAACAATATTAACTCTTTTTTGGACTTAGAATAGGAAAATTAAGTTGAGGGAAAAAAAGGAACTTAATGATTAATGTACTTTCTTGTCTTCTCTTGGGATTACAAAACACACTTTAAATTTAAAAGTTTATGTTCTTTTTTTAATCTTCCTATATGACTGCAATTCTGTTACTTTGACCAATGTCTCCCTAAACCCCTACTGCCCAGGTAGTAACTGCCCTGCTACTCTCTACTATTATGAGGTCAATTTTTTTATATTCCAAATATAAGGGAGATCATGAAGTATTTATCTTTCTATGCCAGGCTAATTTCACTTACCATGTACTTCAGCTTCACCTGTGTCACAAATGACAAAATTCTCTTTTTAAAGACTGAATAACATTCCATTGGTGTATATATACCCCATTTTCTTAATCTAGTCATCCAGTGACAGACACTTAGGTTGATTCCATATCTTTGCTATTGTGAATAGGCTGCAATGAACAAGGCGATGCAGATCTATTTGACATATTACTTTATACCCTTTGGATATATACTCAGAAGTGGGATTGCTGGACCATATGGTAGTTCTGATTTTAGGTTTTTAGGAACTTCCATGCTGCTTTCCATAATGCTGCACTAATTTACATTCCTACCAACAGTGTGCAAGGGCTTCCTTTCTCCATATCCTTGTCAGCACTTATTATCTTCCATCTTTTTATTAGCCACCCTAACAAGTATAAAGTGATATCTCATAGTTTTAATTTGCATTTCCCTAATGATTAGTGATATGGAGCAATTTTTCATTGTGAGAACTATTTCAATCTTTTCCCACTTTCAATCAGGTTGTTTTCTTACTGTTAAGTTCTATACTTTGGATATTAACCCCTTATCAGATGTATGGCATGTAAGTATTTTCGCCCATTCCATAGGTTGTCTCTTCACTGTGCCATTATTTCCTTGGTGGTGCAGAAGCTTCTTAGTCTGATGTAATTATCTGTCTGTTTTGCTTTTGTAGCCTGTGCTTTCAACACCTCATGTGCCATTCACCTCCCAGACAGGCACAGAAAAAGAGAAAGTGACAAAGTCCCATGGTTCCTTCAAGAGCTTTTATCACATCCAAAAGAATTTGCCCAAATACCATGCAGCTTTCCACTATGTTTTCTAATCTCATTCTTCTGCATATATATTACACTCTCTTTTTTGTATTAAGTTTTTCTATCCCAGTATTTATTCGAATTTATAGCACATCTCAGTTTGGACCAGGCACATTTGAAGTGCTCAATAACCACGCAGGGTTAGTGGATACTTCAATAATTTTTTAAACACTGGCAGTTGTAGAAATTGATCTTATTTCCTATTGCTTTATCTAACATAAGAAGAAAGTAGTTTTTTAAAAAAAATTTGACCAGAATGGTTCAGAAATAAAGTCATCATTAACTACTTGGCATGTTCACCTCTGTGAGACTCCTATTACAGGAATGGCAGAAGAAAGGAGGGGTACAATAAGCAAAAATAATTTCTAACTGGTATATCTTAATTTGCATATTGCATAGAGATTCAAGACTATCCAATGGGAAGTGTCAAGGAATTCATAGTTCAGTCAGAAAGAAGATTCAAATTCTGAAATACTCTGCCCACAAAAACTTAAAAAGAGGTTATTTCAAAATTGTAATTGTCAGTAAATTGGAATGTAAAATGCATTCTTTTTTTCATAAAAAACATTAAAAACTATGGTTTACATCCCAGGCAAGCCAAGAGACACCATGGTTAAAATAAAACAGCAAAATATGTTAGTTGGCTTTCTGTTACTATAACAAATACAACTTTTGAAGAGTTATAAGGGAATAATAAAGTTATAAACTCATAAAGAAAAGTTGATTTTGTCTCACAGCTTTGGAAGTTTCAGTCCATGACTGAGAAGCCTCCTTGCTCTGGGCCTGTGATGGCACATCACAGGGGAACATGTGGCAACTCAAAGCCATTCGCCTCATAGACAGGCACAAAAAAAGAGCAAGAGGAAGTGACAGAGTCCCACGGTTCCTTCAAGGGCACAAATGCAGTGACCTGAAACCTCTAGAGGGCCCACCTCTTAAAATTTCCATTACCTCCCAATAGTGTCACACTGGGGACCACATGGAACATTGGGTGACATTCCAGACCCAAACTTTGGCACACAAATGCACCGGAATTTTGTATGTCTCCTTAATGCCATTTTAATTGAGAAGAGAGTCTCACAAAGCTGTAGCTTCAGTTCTTTTGTTTGTTTAGTTTTATTGGAGATCTGAAGAAGTATATTAGATTTCCAAGGTTTTAACTTTTAGGGTGTTTGTTTCTTTTTTGATATTCACTTTCACTTCCTTCCTTGGTCTTCCATGCTCAGTCATGGTTGCAATTGTCTCAGGGGCTCTCAGCCACAATCCTGGACAATGAGGGATCCCAAATAAAAGAATGAGAACTGTCTGAGAGAAACTGAAAAAGGATGGTAGGAAATTAAAGAAGAATGGCAAGGAAGAAAAGGAGTAAACGTGTGTGTGTGGGGGGGGGTCATGATAAAGAAATTACTTGAAGTATGTTTAATGTAGCTGAGATACAAGGTGGATGTACAAAGTTACCCTAAGAGGAAGGAACATAGAAGTGATCAGAAATCCAAATCCAAATCCCTACTGAGGCCAAACTGATAAATGAAAGAGCAGGTTGGGCTTGAAAGAGAGGAAATAGTGGTACCTGTGTTGAACTGGAAAGTTTTAGGAAATTCAAATTTAAACTTTGTGAAACATTGATGTGAACCAAAGCAAATATACCTTCAAGCTGGCCCCCATTTACAATCTTCCACCAAGAGATGAAAGGAGATCTTCAGCCAGACTGGCTGGGTTCCTGTCCCTGCTTCACCATTCAGCAGCTCTCTGAACTCAGTTTCTTTATCTGTATAATGATGGTTTCTACTTCATAGAACTATTTTGAGGATTAAATGAGATAATGTGGGTAAGGTGCTAGCAGAGGCTTTTAATAAGTGCTCAGTAAATACGCACCAGAATGTTTTCCTGGCTCAGCTATTCACTTCTATACCCTAGTGCCTGGCATAGTGCCAGACAGTAGTAGGTGCTCATTAAATATTTGCTAATGCCTGAATAGATGGATGAAGGCAAGAGAAACAGTCGCATCCTTCTTCACATTCACTGAAGTAGTTTGAGTTAATATGATGGCAAGGCTATGATTTAGGTAGTGTCGAGTATGATGATGTCATGTACTAAAAGAATTTTAGAACTAAAACTTAGAACTAAAATGCTTTAAGTCTTGCTTCTGGCTCAGTCCTTTCCTTTTAAAAATAAAGAAACAAAGACTCCCAAAAGACTAAGCCAGGAGTGTAAACCAGGTTTCAAAATGTTACAACAGAAATTTCTGCCTTGTGAACAGCATGGAACAGAGACCAGATTTATCCCCCAACCCATGTGAAACAAAGAAAAAGCCAGGCAAAATATAAAAACAGTAGTTTTCAGGCATTGGGCATCAGGCAAGTAAGAACGGTAACTTACTTGAGAGAGAGAGAGCGAAAATAGGTGAGTCTACAAATGCCCCTCCTTCCTTGAGTTTACAGGCTATGGCACAGGAAGAGGGAGTCCAGGTGGATCCCAGGAGACTCCCTGAATTGAAAAGACAGAGCTGAGTCTGGGAAGTCAGAGACAGTCTGCAGGACAGAATACTGCAGAGGAGAGTGTTGCAGGAGAAAACACTGGAGGTTCACCAGGAGTCTTGAGTATTCAGTGGGCCACTCGCATGCATGTGAGAAAGATGTTTAAAGTTGGAGAAAGAACCACCTGAAAGGATTAGAGGGACTCATACAAGGAAGAGTACCTATTCCTACCACCCAGACTGGAAAGTCTCAAAATACATGGACCACTGGGTAGAGCCCTCAAGAAGTTTTGACTCATTAACAGGAAATAATCAGTTCTAGGCCAAATGCTACTTTGGTCCTGCCTTAAAAAGCTTAAAAGTGGGGCCAGCTATGGTGGCACAAGCCTATAATTCCAGCTATTGGGAGGCTGAGGCAGGAAGATTACAAAATTAGGGCTAGCCTGGGTAATTTAGGCAGACCATGTCTCAAATTTTTAAAAATAATAATACAAACAAAAGGGCTGGGATATAGCTCAGTTGGAGTGCCCCTTGGTTCAATCCCCAGTACTTAAGAATTGTTTCCCAGTAACTTTGTTTTCCAGAACAAAGATTAATTCTTATGAGAATACAAAAATATCCAGCAACTTAAGAAGGTAAACTTCACAGTGTCTGCTAACAAAAAAATTATCAGGCATCTAAGTGAGCCAAAAAATCTGATCCATAGAGAAGAGAAAAGCCAATCAATCAAAACCGAGCCAGGATTGTCATAGATGTTAGAAACAGAAATAAAAGACATTAAAATAGCTATTGTTTCCTTATTCCACATGGCTAAAAGTTGGAGGAAAGTTTGGACATGTTAAAACAGACCCAAATTGAACTTCTGAAAAGAAAAATACAATATGTAAGATGAAAAATAATACTTGATGAGATTAATGACAGATTAGGTGTTGCAGAAGAAAATAGAAATGAGTTTGAAGATAATAGAAATTACTCAAAATGAAACATACAGAGAAAATATCTGGAAAAATATCAGTGAATTGTAAGAGAACTTCGAATGGTCTAACACACATATAATTTGATAACAGCACCCCCAAAAGAGGGAGGGAACAGAAAAATATTTGGATAATACTGGCCAAAGTTTTCCAAATTTGATGAAAATTATAAACGCACAGATGCAAGAATCTCAAGAAAATCCTAATATAAAAAACATGAAGGAAATTACACCAAAGTATATCATAACCGGTTGCTCAAAAACATTAAGTGAAAAAGAGAAAAATTTTAAACCAGCCAGAAACAAAACAAAGATATGAGAGTTCACATAGGAAGCAACGCAAAGAAAACAACAGTGGAATAACATCCTCAAGTTCCTGGGGTAAAAAAAGGTCAACCTATAATTCTATATCCTGTAACAATATCTTTCCAAAACAAAGAATAGATATCTTCAGACATATAAGTTTGAAAAAAATTATCATCAACATATCCGCACTACAAAAGTTATATAAATATATTGTCTTTCATGCAGATGGACAATAATATCACATGGCTATATGGATCTACCATAAAGGAATGAGGAACACCAGAAATGAGATGGTTCTTTCTATGTGACTTGGTTTTACATTTTTGGATTTGAGTTTTTGTCATTTCTTATCACCAAAACCTACAAGAATTTTTTTTGGTGGGGGGTGTGGAAACTGAATTTTACAAATGCTTTTTCTCTATCTATTAAAATGATCATGTGGGGCTTTTCCATACTTTATTGGTGTATTATAATTACATATAATGGAATTATTGTTACATATCCATATGCACACAATATACAAATATAATTTAGTCAATATTTTCCCCCAGTATTTCCCCATTCCCTCCCTTCCTCCCTCCCCTTGGTCCCTTTCCTCAATTCTATAGTCTTCCTTTGATTTTCACTACATGTATGTTTGCATGGGTTGTATACTGCACAAATATAATCCTGCTATCAGAAAGTTCAGATAGTCTATAAGTCTATCTTCTTTGATGTCTTGCTTTAATAGGAATAATGTGTTAGTCAAACCAGTTGTTAAGCTCTTATCACATGTCCCAGGCAGGTATCTAAAGAAAGTTGGCTTGAACAGGTTTTGAAGGATTTATTTCACTGTGGGAAATGTGAGCCTTACCGGTGATTGGATCAAGTTGATAGATTTATCAAATGTTTATTACATTGTGGAACAATGACAGTACTGTAAATGCCGTTATCCCTTATTCATACTGGAATATAGGAGATGGGCTGCTAGAGAAGTTTCTCCCTATCATGGTGCCTAGAGACAGAATGGCTCTCTGACTCCATTGATAGACACACTGCACCACAAACCCATCAATGACAACTGAAGAAACTATAGGGAGTCTATACTATGGTACCAAATCAAAACCAAAGTCAATGATGTGTACCAAAGCGACACTAACATGTAGCTGAGTGGTCAACCTTGGGTTTAATCCACAGCACTGGGGAGGGGGGAAAGAACGAACGAATAAAGAATATGTCTGAAAGCCTTAACAAAAGACTAGATCAAATAAAAGAAATAGCATACAAACTTGAAATCAGATCTTTAGAAATATTGCAGTCAGGCAAAAAAATAAATAAAATTTGTAAGTAAAGAATGAAGAAAACCTCTGAGACCTTTAGAATACTGTTCAATGAATAATATTCTCATTTGGTGGGCACTTGAAGGTAAAGAAAAGGGGAAAGGCATGGAAAACCTAGTTAGTGATGAAATATCTCACAATTTCTCTAATCTTGGGAAAGATATGGACATCCAAGTATTAAAAAGCTAAGGGATCTCAAAAAATGTCCAGAAAGGATTGTCACTACAGCATATTACAAACTATAAAACATTCAAGACAAAGAGATTTCTAAAAACTTCAAAAGAGATGTACAGTCACATATAAAAGTACCCCTATTAGACTAACAGTGTATTTCTCAGTGGAAACATTAAAGGCCAGGAGGGAATGGAATTACATATTCCAAGTCCTGAAAGAAAACAAAAAACTGCTAACTAAGAATACCATATCCAACAAAATTACCCTTCAGAAATGGAAAAATAAAGACCTTCCAAGATAAGCAAACATTGAGATAATTCATCAATACCAGACCAGTCTTACAAAAGATGCTTAAGGGAATCCTACATCAGAAGCAAAAGAAAGATAACTATGATCACAAAAACACATGAAAGTATAAAATCCACTAAAGGAACAGCTACACAAAAGAGAAATAGAAAAGAATCAAAACTTATCAATACAGTAAACCACAAACCACAAACATGAACAAGGGAAGAAGAACAAAGACTATTCAAAACAATTAGAAGAAAATCAACAAAATGACATCCTTACCTATCAATATCAATAATAACCTTGGATGTAAACAAACTAAATTCTGCAATTAAAAGATACAAACTGGTTGAATGGATTTTTAAAAAAAGATCCAACAATATACTCTGAGAAACTCACTCAACCAGTAAAGACTCAACACTGAAAGTGAAGGATGGAAAGAGTCCATGCAACTGGAAGCCAAAAGCAAGCAGGAGTAACTACACTTGTGTTAGACAAATTGGGCTTTAAGACAAAAACCATAAAAAGAGACAAAGTCACTCTACAGTGATGAAGGTATCAATTCAACAAGATGTAATGTTTGTAAGTATATACCCACCTAATGATCGGGTACCTGATTTTAGAAAACAAACACTACTAGATCTAAAAGGAGAAACAGACTCCAATACAATAATCATTGGGGGATTTCAACACTTTACTTTCATCAGTGAACAGATCATCCAGATGAAAAATATCAACAACAACAACAAACAAAAAACAGTTTCAAACAGTACTATAGACCTAACAGACATTTACAAAGCATTTCATGTGAAAGCTGTAGAATTCACATTCTTTTCATTAACATGTGGAACATTCTCTAGAATAGAACATTTATTAGGCCACAAAACGAGTCTTGACAAATTTTAAGAAGTTGGAATCATGCCATGTATCTTTACAGATCACAGTGGAATAAATCTAGAAATCAACAACAAATAAATTTTAGAAATTATACAAATACATGTACAATGAGCAACAGACTTTAAATGAACAGTGGATTGTTGAAGAAATCAAGGGAAATTTTTATATTTCTTGAAACAAAAATGTAAATGGAGCATACCAAAATGTATGGAATATAGCAAAAGCTGTACTAAAGAGGAATTTTATAACAAGAGCTTACATTAAAACAATAGAAAGATTCCAATAAGCAATCTAACAGTGCATCTCAAGAACCTGGAAAAAGAAGAATAAACAAAGGCATTACAAAAATATCAGTTAAATGAAGAGCTTGTTTCTTTTCACATTACTAGAGACTGAATTCAGGGCCTCACATATGCTGGACAAGTGCCCTACTGATGAACTATGCTGAATGCTTTTTATTTTGAGATAGAGTCCTGGTAAGTTGCCTAGCTGGCCTTTAACTTACAATCCTCCTGCCTAAACTTTCTGAGTAGCTGGAATTATAGGTGTATACCACCACCCCAGCCAAGACTTGGGTTTTTAAAAAAATATAAACAAAAATTGACAAACCTTTAACTAGACTAACCAAGAAAAAAAAGGGTAAAAAAGGAGATATTACAACCAATAATACAGAAATACAAAGGATCATGGAGGACCATTATGAATTATATGCTAATAAATTGAAAAACCCAGAAGAAACTGATATATTTCTGTGCATATATAATTTACCAAAATTGAACCATGAAGACATAGAAAACCTGACCTCACTAATAACAAATAACAATATTGAATCAATAATAAAAAGTCTCCCCACAAAGAAAAGTCCAGGACTGAATACTTCACTGCTAAATTTTACCAAAATTTTAAAGAAGAACTAATGTCAATTCTTCTCAAAATCTTCCAAAAATTGAAAGAAATGAGACCCTTCCAAACTTATTCTATGAGGCCAGCATTACCCTTATACCAAAATCAGACAAGGAAAGAAATCACATACACAAAAGATAAAACTATATGCCAATATCCCTGATGAACATAGATAAAAAAAAAACTCTCAACAAAATACTAACAAATCAGGGCTAGGGATGTAAGTCAGTGATAGTTCACTTACTTAACATGCTCAAGGCCCTGGGTTCAATCCCCAACATCTCTCTCTCTCTCTCTCTCACACACACACACACACACACACACACAAATACTAGCAAACCAAATTCAACAGCACATATAAAGATCATTCATCATTCTGGGCATGGGGGCATGTTCCTGTAATCCCAGCTCCTCAGGAGTCTGAGGAAGCACAATTGCAGGTTCAAGACCAGCCTTGGCAACATCAATAGAATGAAAGATCTATATCATATCAATAGAATGAAAGATTAAAATAATAGGATAATCTCAATAGAGAAAAAAACACTTGTGAAAATTTAACATCACTTCATAATAAAAACCCTGAATAAATTAAATATAGACAGATCATACCTTAACATAATAGAGAATATGCTTGATAAATCCACAGTCAATATCATATTAAATGGGGGAAACCCGAAAGTGTTCCTTCTAAGATCTGCACAGTACTGGAAGTTTTAGCCAGAGCAATTAGGCAAGAGAAAGAAATAAAAGGTATGCAAATAGTAATGGAGGAATACAAATTATTCCTTCCCATTTGCAGAGTATATGATTCTATATATAGAAAAAAACCAGACTCTACCAAAAGACTATTAGAACTGAAAAATGAATTCAATAAAGTTGCAGAACACAAAATTAACATACAAAATCAGCATTTTCATACATCATAATAAACTTGCCAAGAAAGAAATCATGAAAGCAATCCCATTCTCAATAGCTACATGACAATATTAAAATACCTAGGAACAAATTTAATCAAGAAAGTGAGAGATTTATACAGTGAAAATTATAAAACCACTGATGAAAAAGAAAACTGAAGATCAAAAACATGTCCATAGATTGAAATAATTAACATTGTTAAAATGTTCATCCTACCCCAAACGATTTAGAGAGTCAATGCAATTTCAATAAATATACCAAGGACATTATACACAGAACTAGATAAAACAATCCTACAGTTTATATGGAAGCACAAAAGACCCCACATAGACAAAGAAATTTTGAACATCAAGAACAAAGTTGGAAGTATTGCAGTACCTGATTTCAAGACATACCACAGAGCTCTATTAATCAAAGTAGAATGGTACTGGCATAAAAACAGAAACCTAGACCCATGAAACAGAATAGGAAGCCCAGAAATAAACACTCATATCTGCAGCCAACTGATTCCTGACAAAGGTGCCAAAAAAGATACATTGGAGAAAGGACAGTCTCTTCAATAAATGGTGCTAGGAAAACTGGATATGCAGAAGATTGAAATGCTACTCCTCTTACCCTTTACAAAAATCAACTCACAATGAATCAAAGACCTAGATGCAAGGGGCTGGGATTGTAGCTCAGTGGTAGAGCGCTTGCCTCGCATGCGTGAGGCCCTGGGTTTGATCCTCAGCACCATATTCAAAGCAATAAAATAAAGACATTGTGTCCATCTACAACTAAAAAAAATATTTAAAAAAAAAAAGACCTAGATGCAAAACCAAAACCATGAAACTACTATATCAAAGCATAGGGGAAACACTTCAAGTCATCAAAGTAAGCAATGATTTTATAATGAAAAAAAAAAAAAAGGTGTGTGTGTGTGTGTGTGTGTGTGTGTGTGTGTCCCTAAAAGAACAGGACATAAAAGTAGAGTCAAATGGGATTGTGTCAAACGAAGATGCATCTGCACAGTAAAGGAAACAAGCAACAGAATGAAGAGACACCTACAGAATGGTAGAAAATATTTGCCAACTGTCCATCTGACCAAGGATTAACATCCAGGATGTATAAAGAACTCAAACTTAATACCACTACCAAAAAAGAAAAACAATTAGAAAATGGGCAAATGGGCAAATTATCTGACTAGACATAAAGATATACCAATGGCCAACAAATATATGAAAAAATGCTCACTATCATCAGCCATCAAGAAAATGCAAATCAGCTGGGCACTGTGGCACAGCCTGTAATCCCAGCACTTAGGGAGGCTGAGACAGGATAATTGAGAGTTCAAAGCCAGCCTCAGCAACAGTGAAGCGCTAAGCAACTCAGTGAGACCCTGTCTCTACATAAAACACAAAATAAGGCTGGGGATGTGACTCAGTGGTCGAGTACCCCCGAATTCAATCCCTGGTACCAAAAGAAAAAAAAAAAGAAAAAATGCAAATCAAAACTACAATGAGATACTATATCACCTCAGTTAGAATGACTATTATCAAAAAGATAAAAAAAATAATACATGCTGGTGAAGATATGGAGAAAAAGGAATTCTTGTACATTGTTTATGGGAATAGAATTTAGTATAGCCATTTATGGAGAAGATTATGGAAGTTCTTCAAAAAACTAAAAGTAAAACTAGCCTATGCCTGGGCATATATGCAAAAGAAATGAAATCAGCATACCAAAGAGATACCTGTACTCCCAAATTTATTGTAGCACTATTCACAAGAGCTAATGTATGGAATTAACCTAAGTGCGCATCTATAGATGAACAGATAAAGTAAATGTGAAATATACACACAATGGAATATTATTTAGCCATAAAGAAGAATGGAATCTTGTCATCTGTAGCAAAATACAAAATTACACTAAGTAAAATAATTTAGATGCAGAAAAACAAATACAATATGTTCTTTCATATGTGGAAGCTTAAAGAGTCATTCTGAATGTAGAACAGTCATTAATAGAGAGTGAGAAGGTCATGGGGGAGAAGGGTTAAAGTGAGGTTGAATAATGGGTATGAAAACATAGTGAGGTAGGAGGAATAAATTCTGATACACATACAGTGAGATATGGGATAAATTCTGATATACACATAGTAAGATGACTATATATAGGTTACAATAACCTGTCAGATACACATATATATGTATATTTTTGAGGTATTAGGCAATAGCTCCTGACTCAGCTGACTGTGAGAAACTTCCTGTGCAATTTTTGTCCCTAGTATGTGACTTGTTGTCTGTATCTACCACAATGTGTTACTAACTCTAAGCCCTCCCTCCCTCCCAAGCATGGTTCCGTGAGAGTTAAGTAGTCTTACTCATTTTGCATTGCTATTACCTAGCAGAGAGCCTAGAATTTCTTAAATTTTTGTTTAATGAGTAGTTGGGTTAAGAAGCAAAAACTTCTGTTGGATATATCTCCCTTCTGTAAAAATTGTTATTTATTTATTATTTATTTATCTATCTATTTATTTATTTATTTATTTCGCTGTTAGGGATTGAACCCAGAACCTCACACATGCTAGGCAAGCACTCTACCACTGAGCTACCTCCCCCACCCTTGTTGCATATATCTCTTAATTGGCATGACTGCCATGGCTGGTATAGTTTGGGGCTAAGAAGAGACTAAATCAGAAACTGAGTTACAAAACAATTGTAGTGATTTGGAACAGTACCTGAGAATAAAACCTATGATGTCCTGATTATCAACTAAGAAATCACAAATACTCCACTCTCTTCATTAATCCATGGAGGAATGGATCTGCCTTCTCGGGAGTATCTTGTCCTTTTTAATCAGCATTATCAAAGAGCTTTTACACAAGAATCAGTGTTGACTGGTTACAAAAATGGCTTCAGTCTTCACCCCTCCCTGTATCCACACCCATTGCAATGTGACTCTGGCTCCTTCTACCGAGTCTACTTCCCCACCCCTTGAATCTGGACTAGCTTTATGACTCACTTTGGCATAGAACGTAAGCAGTGATGGTGTGCTGGTTCTGAGCTTAGGCCTCTGGAGATCTTGCATATTTCTCTCTTGGAACCATGCCGCCACTATATAAACAAACCCAGGCTAGCCTGCTGGATAATGAAAGGCACGTGGCTTGGCTACCCATTGACTCAGCCGACAGCCAACCGCCAGATATGTGAGTCCATCCTAGACCAGTCAGCCCCCAAATAGCTATCTGATACGTAGAATATTTTAAAGCTGTTTTTCTACTCTAGTCACTAACTCTGTTATATCCTACTTTCAGTCAGACCAGTCCCTCACTTTCATATTTGAAAAGCTCCAAAGGGAATAATCAAGTCTTCATATTTTTCTTAACACTGACTTGGAGGTTGGGTTCAAAAGAATCCATCTCCTTGCCAAATTGATGGGTTCCTTCTAGGCTTCCCAGCAACTGGAAGCAACTAATAACAGAAACAGGAGTTAGAGCTGCATGCCAATCAAGGACCTCACTAACTGACTCCTTTATACTGAATAGAGAGGTCCATACTCACTCATGTTCGCAAGGCTAATTTACAAAAATAGCTTAATCTAAGCTCTGAGTGAATAACAAAATAGCAAAAATAAGTGTTACTATTAAGTTATAATGATAATATATGTTAATTAATTAGAATTAGGTTCATCAGTGAGTGATAGTCCCAAATGACAGTGGCTTAAACAGAATTGTGGTTAATTGTTTTATACCAACATCCAGAGAAGGCATTCAGGACTGGATGACTCATGGTGCCAAGAGCCCAGGCTTCTCCTGCCTGACTGCCCTGCCATAAATGGCCTTGATCCTGTGGGCCAAGATGGCATATGTATCTTCTAAGCAGAACGATGGAGCATGGGAAAAGAAAGAAAAAGCAAAGGGCTCCCACGCCCAAGTCCCCCTAACACATACCATATGTATACACCATCAGGTAATACTACTGCCATCATCTTGGCAAGTTGGCCTTCTGCCACATCAAGCTACAAGGAAGGGTCACAAAGGGAATCTTTACTTGAAAAGGCCAGGTGATTGGCTCACACTGGGTTACTATGGAATTAGGGAGAAAACAAGCAGTCTCTGTCACAGATGCTTAATACCATCTATTGTAAGTGTCTGCTATCTGCCAGTAAGGGTATCCTTCAACTTTCACATTAGTTGGGTTCTAAATTGTTTATATAGCCATTGTTTGTAACTCAGAAAGCAATTCCTCATAGAAACACTGTTATTTCCGTTTTTCTCGAGTTCAATAAACAGAACCTATTCAAGCCTACTATGTCCTTGAAATAGTTTTTCGTCTATACTCCGTCATCCCTTATTCCATCATTAGGAGGGGAAAAAATTCATTCCAAATGACTGCAGGTCTATCTCTATCTCTAACATAGAAAAGGCTGAAGAGTATGGGAGACCCTTTGGGGCCACGAGAATGCCCTGTATTTGTATCAGAGAATAAACCTTTCTTTCTAAGGCATTAGTCATTCTGTAAGGGTCTGACTTGGGGAATGCAGGGCCTTTGTGGGGAAAGATAGATCAAGACCACATTCTGTACATTCTAACCTACTCCTCCTGTAGGAGTATGTGTGTGGCGGCAGAGGATGGGGGGGGGGCGGGGTTTGTGCTCCTGAAGACCCTGTGACTCTAGGTATACTTACAGAATACTTGAAGGGCAGTGTTGAGCTATTCCAAAGCCCAAGGCAGTCCTTCCACCTCACTCAACCCCATCCCATCTTTAATTAAATGTAATGGCTCAAACGTTCAGCCTCCCATGAAGGCCAGTCCTTGAACAAGTCAACAGCTGACCTCATCTGAGGAGTTCCTGACTCTGTGACAAACAACCCCAGAAACACAGAAACCAGGAAACAGAAGAACAGAGCAAAACAAAGCTAACAAAGTGAAATTTGAAAATACCAGTTAAATTATATCATTTTTGAGACATCTGCATCACAAGGGACAAAGACCACGAGGCATTTCCAACACAGAGATTTTTGGAATGATTTAATTTGGCAGTAGCTGTTGTTCTCTGCTCCTATCAAGCAGTTCACTATCGCTGACAGATGTCTTTCCTGATTATCACTGTTACTTTGAAAGCTATTGATTAATGCATCTGTCTTTCCCAGCCTTGGAAACTTTTCACTAGGCTGCTTGAGAGAGTTGGTTTAAAAGTCTTCTTCCTATTTTCAAGATCTCTGGAAATCCATACGCGGCTAGATAGACTATATCTAGGAGGGGGGGCTATAAAAGTTTCCAGGGACAGATTTTAAATGGGTTTTTTGACATTTCTGTCTACTTTTCAGAAATTTGCTTTGCCAACCTGGCCAAAGGACACACCGAACGATAGCGACATCTTTTAAGCTCATTTTCCCACAGGGAAGAGCAGGGTGGTTACTTGTCTGTGTATGTGTATGTGTTTCATGTCATAAGCAGACTAAGTTTCTTTCAAGAGGTTGGGTTTTGACTCAATTTCAGTTACCTCAAGGAGAGTCCTCAGAATTTTTCTTTGGCTGTATACAAAATGACTTTTTCTATTGTTTTCCACCTAATTGGCAGTTGCGAGGACAAACCCATTCATAAGTCCTCCTGCCACTTCCTGGGGGGAAGCTGCAATAGTGTATACACCACCTAAAGGACTGAAAGCAGTGTGCATAGAATCGGGACAACTGACCTGCGCAGAGGGCTTAGAGCAACTGGGTTGTACAGTGTAAGAATCAAGCTGTTTCCAGCAAAGCTAGGCCTGCCTTCTCTTCCAGACATCAAATAAGCACCAAGACCCTGCCCAAGCTGTTCCTGAACCAGCCTCTTTTCCCCTGTGCATTTGATATCGTCTAGCAAAACCAGTTCTTAGATGTCTAACCTTCCTTTCCTCTTATGAATTTAGGGATATTTAAGAATTTTTTCCATCAAGAAACTATGAATTCAGAATATACATATTTTTATACAAATGAAATTGGTTAATTGGTTTTTCCCCTTGGTGAAAAAATAGGAACAATAATAAAAAAGAAGGTATGATGATGGACTTGACAATCCACAAAGCATGGCAGTCATCAATAAAAATGAGTGCTGGACAGCAAGTCAGTTCAGTACATAGTGTAGAATACTGGCCTTGCCCCAGAGCCAGAAGGCTTCACCTGGTAATCATAGTACAGACTAGAAGATTTCTTGCTTCATTTGTCTTTCTTAAAAAGAAGTTATAACTCCTTGTGGCCTGGCACTCTTTCTTTTATAGGATTCTTACTTCTTTCTTCGGATTCTGTGTTAGTCAACTTTCTGTCACTGTGATAAAATACCTGAGATAATCAACTTAAAAGGAGGGAAGGTTTGTTTTGGCTCATGGTTTCAAAGGTCTCAGTCCATAATCACTTGACTTGGTAGCTTTGGGACTGTAATGGCATAGTATATCATGGTGGCAGAAGTGTGTGGCAGAAGAGGCCTGTTTACCTATGGCAGCTGGAAAGCAAGAAGAGAGAGGAGGGGTCTGGACTGGGTTTCCAATATCCCCTTCACAGATCCACTCACAATGACCTAACTTCCTCCAACTAGGCCCCACCTCCTAAAAGTTCCAGTCCTTCAACACACAGCAATTGGGGGAACTTTCCAGATTCAAACTATAGCAGGAGGTCTGAGTCACAGTCTTTCGAAGATTTGGTGGGTAGAGAATCTATCTGTGAATTCCAAACACACTCATCACTTGTAGAATGCCTGCTTCCACTCAGTCTCCAAGAACTGTCAATTCTACCTCCTAAATAGTCCTAAATCACCCTTGCCTACTGTCCCCTCTGCCACATCAGTCAAGCACTTGTCATATCTTGCTTGATTTCTCATGTCTAGTCCCCTGCTAGGTGTGTACTCCTTCTAATCAGAGATGACTTCTAAGCACAAACCTGATTGTGTCACTTCAGTGCTTAACATATGAAGGATCTGTTCCAGAATGATAAAACCCAAACACTAACATTTCCAGGCACCTTGTAATGTACTCCACAATCTTCCCCCTGCTCTTCAATCCAAGGCTTATGCTCCAGCCAAGCCCACCTATCTAACAATCCCCCGGAGGCACAGCTCTTCCACTCACAAATGATTTTGTGTAAGATGCTCCTTTGGTCTGAAAGCCCTTCTTGTTCTCCTTTGCTTCTGATCTCTAGAACCTTATTTAAAGACTTCTCCTGAGGTCCTTTTTACAAATGGCACCCTCTCTTTGTTACAACACCTCCGCCCACTCCTACACCCTTTGGGTGAGGGCCCAAAGGGTGGCAACCTTTAGACTTTTGGAAATAAATTAGGCATTTATTTCCATATTGAGTGGAGTAGTAGCAAGAATGCGATTTTAGGGTCTTAGGAGGACACATTCACTGGGATGGCCTTGGTTAAATTCACTTAGTATTTATTAGATTGCAGCATATGATATTGTTATTTTGTAAGTCATTAATGATAAAACATCAATGGTTTCACGTAGTTCAACCAACCTAGCATAATTGTGTAAACCAAAATCTCTTTGAAATACAGCTTAGTTCCTACTTGCCAAGTGTACTGTAAGGTGCTTTAGAATCATGGTTAAAAGCTTGGGTGGTGAATTCAAAATTGGCTTAGACTTCCAGCTCTGACTGCCAGCTGTATGTGAGCTCAGAGAAATTATTTGACCTTTTTGAGTCTCCATCTCCTCATCCATAAAACTGGAGATAATAGTAATGCCTTCTTCACGGGGAAGTTGTGAGAATTCAATGAGAATTTGCATAAGGAACTGAGTTCACAGTAAACACTTTCTAAATAGCAGTTACTGTGAACACTAAGTACAATGATATATGTGGCTCACTTTGTACAATACATAAATTAATTTTAATTACCCCGTGTATAGCTTAACAATACACTAATTTGCAATCTGATTGCTTTGTGGATGAACACTATCTTTGGGTGCTAAATATGCTAAAGAATACTTTTCTTCCCATTTAAAAGCCTTCATCCTCTTTTAGTATCAATCAGAATCCTGGACAAGATATGTCTACTTGTTATTTCCTCCCTTCTTCCTTTCTGCATTGTCCACATGCCATGATTATGACCTCAAAAATTGGAATAGAATTACTGGGGATCGCAGTAATTCTGTCTCATGAGGATGCTGCCTCATCCTCTCTCTTAGACTCCCACTAACTCCTGAAAAGGTCCAAGAGATAGTCAAGAAGCCATGCTTGGACTGGTGGGTTATGAGGATATTTAACTTGAAAGACTGCAGTAAAACCATGTAGTGAGGTCATCACAAGATGACTCTGATGCTCCATGAAGTAGCTTCTGGATTGACCCCCATGTCTAGAAGGTCACATGGAACCTCAAACCTAGGTCACCTGCCTCACCCGCTAATTCTCTTGAGTGCTACACAGAAAAAGATAGCAACATACTGATCTTGGCAGCTCAAGTCTGGTCCAGCATCTTAAAACGTTCTTTTTTTATCCATCTTTCACTGTTCCCCCTTCCCTGATCTTTTCGCAAGTGCCCATAGGATTGAAACAAGTGGTTCTCCTCTCACCTACTTCAGAAATGGCCTGGTGATAGCTCTCTTCTCTGATTCTGAGGAGTATCTATTATCATTCTGAAAGGCTATACTTTGAGGAGAGGAAGACCCACATTCCCCAACATGATCCAAAGCCCAGATGCAGTGAAAGCACAGTGCAGACTTATGTAAGAGTGTACCCTCTCCTGCTGGGCTTTGTCTGACTCTAGTTGGAGAAGGTGATCAGTAAGGAAGACCAAGACCTATGCTCCTTGCTTAAACTGCCCCAACCAGAAACCCCTGGGAATGGCTGCATCTCCACTCTGCATCCCTCTCACTTCTGACCCCTTCCTCCTGGAATTTCCATTCTCAGCTGTGGGCCCATCTGGTACCTGGGCAGGACAAACCCAAGGAACCCGTAGCAGCAGAGGTGGCTCCTTATTCTTGCTGTTCCTAACCTTGCGCCTTTCTTTTGATGTCTGGCTTCCATGTGGTGATGAAAACAGGCCCAACTCGTCTTCTAGTTCCATTGTCTTGATAATTTGCCTGATAGCTCCCAAGGACTATGCCTTCCATCTTAAAACCTGGCCAGAACTGGAGAGATCAGCTGCTCAAGGAACCCTTTGCCAAATGCCATGGTACAGGGCAAGAAGGGGCTGGTGTTCACTGCTGGAAAACTGAGAAAATGTGGTTGAGGAAAAGGGACAAGGGGCTGGGGTTGTGGCTCAGTGGTCAAGCACTTGCCTAGCCTGTGTGAGGCACTGGGTTCAATCCTCAGCACCACATATAAATAAACAAACATCCATCAACAATTAATAAAAATATTTTAAAAAAGAAAAGGGACAAGAAAAGTCAAATAAGAGGAAGAAAAAGTGGAAAAGAAGATTTTGAAAAAAATGAAGAGCTAGAAGAACCACATAGCACTGGTATTGGAAATGTAGTACTTGGTTCTTGTGTCTTAAATTGGTTTTGTTTGTTTGGTACTGGGAATTGAACCCATAGGACCTCTGCAAAACTGAGCTACATCCCCAGCCCTTGTTAATTTTTTATTTTGCTACAGGGTCCCACTAAATTGCCCAGGCTGGCCTCAAATTTGTGATCCTCCTGCCTCAGCCTCCCAAGTCACTGGGATTTTAGGCCTGTATCATCACACGGCTCCAATCACTTTGAGGGACTGAATACAAGTGTGATTTCACCCACCTGATTCATTAGGGTACTCCTAGGGCTTTGAGATAAAGTGGCATTGAGGTAGCAAAGAAGGAATAGGAAATAGGCAGAAAGGAGACATAAAAGGACAAGAAAAAAAATTTAACACAGAAGTTCTGAATATTTTTTCAGATCTCACTCCCCAAGTCAGTCTCTCTTCCAGGCCTGTTACTTCTAAATTCCTGGAAATCTATAAATCTACCTATACATGGTTAATTAACCCCCCCAAATAAATAGATAAGGCAAAGAGAAGTGCGATAGCTTGAGAAATCCATAATTTAGGGAACTTTCCAACACCATCTTTTGAAACCAAAGACCACATCAGCCTGAGGATCCCTAGACTGACCAGACCACCAGAAACTGTCTTGAGATCACTAGATTGATCTTATTCCTACACACCTGTCCATACCCACTCCTCATCAAGTTTCCTTTAAAAGAAGAGCTGGGATGCCCCAAAACCCACCTCTCCTTCTCAAGATAGCCCACATTCTCCCTTTAATGTGTATTCCTTGCTTTCCCCCCAAAGGTGTCTCTCTCTTGAGATTGCCCACATTCTCCCTTGAACGTGTCTCTACTTTCATAAACAAACTTCTCTATACCAGACTGGCACGTGCTTAAATTCTTTTCTGTCACATATTACAAAACCCTGCTGGTCCTGAGCTGAATTGCCCCTTCTCTCCAGGAACTCCCAGGACCCCTCTTCAGAGACATCTCTTCTCCTGTGGCAGTCTCTATGCGGGGCGTTCCTTCTCAGCTACTCCTTTATTTATGGCATAGGGTGTCCACCTGTGAAGCAGCAAGTCTGCTCCTAATAATTGCTCCATTCCACATCTTGGCCTCCTGTTTAAGTTTGTAAAGATGCACGCCTAAGTATATCATGGAGGAGTGTATCTCCATCTGGTCACAGCCACTGTGACAGCTTGGTCTATAGAATGATGCCCCCAGGGTTGTGCTTGCCAAGCCTCTGCTGCTGTATTTGATTCTAGGCCTTCTCCCTCTGTGAAGAATTTTCTCCTGATTGGGCCAGTTTTCTAAGTCTTTTCAAAGAACATACAATGTATCCTCAACCAGCTATCACAGTCTTTGTTAAAATATGACTTTACCATGATTCTTCCTCTTTCTCTACTATTCCTCTGGCAGGGTTTGTTTCCTGTATGCACTCCATTTCTTACTTCTGACACTAATAAGCCTCTTTTCTAGGCATGCAAATATAATAATAATAATGGCAGCTAATAATGAATAATAATGGGGAATAATAATGTCCACCAAGGACTTCCTAACTAGCATGCACTGAGCTAAGGGCTTTATAGGTATTAACATTTTATTATCTTAATCTCTCAATGTTACTCTTGACTTCTAATTCTAGCAATATGACAAAAGATCCTGAAAAGACTGACTGCGAAACACCAAGAATTGATTTATCAAATATAATAAGCAGATTTGTAAATGCAAATCTGATCTGATGAGAAAGAAATTTCCTAGGAAGCTGAAAGACAAGGTGGTCAGCAAGCCCTAATGGGTTTTGTTGCCCTAGTGTGTTGAACAATCTTCCCAACCAAGAGATTTGAATTCTGCCGCAACCCCACATTTTTTATTGGTGCATTATGCTACATAATGATGGACATGCACACGATATGACCATATAATTTGGCCAATATCACTCCCCAGTGCTTCCCCCCACCGCCCCACACACACCTTCTGGTCCCTTTCCTCTACTGATCTCATTTTCATGAGATCTCCCCCTCCAACCTTTCTTTTCCTTTTTCCACTTTAGCTTCCACATATGAGAGAAAACATAAGACTGGTGCTGGAGATTGAACCCAGGGCCTTATGTCTTCAAGGTAAGCACTCTACCGAGATATATCCCCAGCCAAAGTGTTTGAATTCTAATAGGTAGCTGAGAAAAGAGACTAAGTCTTCAGAGTCCACTCCAGGTAGAAAGTTGAAACTTAAATGCCAATTTAAATGTATCAGACAGGAAGCAAGACTAAAAAGTCACTGATATTAACAAAAAACAAAACATATGCATGCCTCCTAATGCTACAACCCTTGATGATGTAACTAGAAAAATTCTGTCCACTGGCAAAAGGAGACTTCAAAGAAACCTGCCTCTCTGTGTCTGGTTCTGGGTTAAGGACAAAAGGTACCTGTGGGATTCATAAATATAGGACTCCCCTCACTTGATTAGGGTGAGCAAACAACAGCAAATCAAAATAAACATAAACAAAGCCCCTGATTAACAAGACTCTGCTGCACCCAGCAGAAGCAGAGACAAAGCCTTAGATAAAGGATGTCTGTGGGCTGGGCCCACTCACCTCCCATCAGAAGATGCACCCAGATAGCCAGTCCAGTCTCTCCTGTAGTCCTTGAAGTCCAAGTCCACAAGCAACCTTTAAGAACACTGCCTCTCAAAGTGTGGGGATAAAGCCAGCAGTTCAAGCATCACCTGGGAGTTTGTTAGAAATGCAAATTCACTGGGCCTGCTCTTTACTCTCTCTCGGACCCACTGAATCAGGAACTCTGTGGGTGGAACTCAGCTCCCAGTTTAACAAGCTCCCCAGGTGGTTCACATGTGCTAACAAGCTCACCAGGTGGTCCAGATGTGCCCACTGGTTGGAGAAAGTTATGCCCATTCTTCCTCCCAAGGACTGTCACTAAGACAAAAGCATTCAGTGAGTTCAAAAAACACTAGGAATTTCCATACTAAGTTTTATTTTTTATCTTATGCCTACTAAACCTTAAAAATGTAATTTTGAGGACACCAAAGGTTTTATTTTTAAAGTATTAGAACACATGTGACAATTCTTTGTAAGTTTTATATGATAAAATAGTGCCCTTTAAACAAGTAGAATTTCAGCTAGAATCCTCTCACATGATTATTTATAATCTATTTATAAAATAATTAGCATAAGACTAAGAGATACAAATTACCTTCACTTGAATAGGGTGGCCATTTACATAAATTATAATGCTAATAATTATCTATTTTCAGTCCAAAATTTGGGTTGTGTGCTGCAATTTTACTTGGGTAGAAAGAACCACCACCTCTGAAATAGAATGAGCATTTATTCTGTTGCTTCAAGTACATAAGTAATTTTGTAATGAGGAAATTTTGCTTGGGACACAACTAAATCATCTGATTACATTTGATTCCTCATATTCCAAAACGTTAGTTCTTAATATTTGTTCATAGTGTTTATTTCAACTTCATGCAGGTCTGCAATGGGGACAGATCTCATTAAAAATTAGAAAATTTATTTCTTAGAGTCTATGACATCATGTTTTCTATCTCATATTTTTGATTAATCAGAAAAATATTGTATTTCATAATTTTCCTGTGTTGTATGTAATGAAAATATGAGGATCCTTTGCTCTAGTAGGATCTTAGCATACTCTGGTCCTTTGCATTGGTACCAGTACCACCGACTGAAGTTGACCAGTGTAATTCCATGGGCCTAGAACTTCAGTGGATAGTTTATTTGAAAAAAATGACCAGGCCCTGGCACAAGCCATATGTCAGTAGCTATTTACAACAAAGGACACCATCAAGCTGCGAAACCTTTGAGTCTACTCTACGAAGCAGGTCTTGCCTCATTTCAAGGTTCTAGACTAATTCAATCAGTGATCAGAATGGCCTTTGATACCACCTATTTCTATTCTTTCTGTGTAAGCACAGGAGCATAGTCTATCTGCACATGTGCAACAAATGTAGGAGCAAAATAATTCTGAGAACTTCCACAGGTAAAGAAAGTGTGTCTAGGCATGCTCTGTGCATGCCCATTTAGTCTTTGCTGGTGACTCAGTTACCACCTTACTGCATATCTCCTCTCCTGCAACACCTCCCTCTTCTCCAAACCCAAAACTCCTCTACTCCAAACCCAGAAGTCAGGCCTACTTCTCTTCTCAACAGAGGTATCTAACCCAGGGTGTCCCAGTCAGTTCTGGCCACTACCATTCCATCTTAACTGACACAATGATAAGGCATTATAGAGAACAGCTCTACCTCCACCACCAGAATCAGACACGCGTCACATGCATCAGCTTCATCAGCATCAACATCTTTTTCATTTCCTTTTTCACAATCACCAATATCAACATCCTTGTCAATATTTTAATGGGTCGTGAACACCGACACAAATCATTATGATCTCAAATGTCATCAGAATGTCCTATGTGCTAAGGAATGGTGTGGTATGTTGGGGGAAGAAAATGATCTCTGAAGTCAAACCAAAACACTCTCAAATTATAGCTGTAGCTCTCACAATTTGTGAGAGACTTGGACAAGGTTTTACTTTGGATATTATTCCTTATGTGTAAAATGGAAGGAATGCCTTCCTTGAACGGTATTTGCGATGATTAAATGAGAGAAAGTATGTAAAGAACCCAACACAGCACCTCGTATATGCTCAACAAATGTTGGTATCTTCTGTACAAGGTGGATACTCAGTAAATAGAATAAAAGAATGAACAAATTTTCCCTGGAGAACAAAGGGAATCAGATATTGCTTAGGAACATTTTGTCCAGGCTACAGATTTTTAGACATTAAGTTGTTGTTAGTGGTCAAAACCTTTCTTCAAGTAAAATTTATGCAGAAAGTCAACACTGAAAACAAGAAAAATAGAACTGCTACAGATTAAGTAGGGTGGACTTTCTGTGATCCTCTTGCTCTGGACCATTTGTCTTTGCATACCAGGTCACCCTTGCCCTTAGACTTCAGAACACAGTTTTGAAACCACAGACCTGGGCTATTTATCAAAAGTGAGTTTTATGATATCATTTATCTGGGTTCCACATTTTTTTGTTAGTTCTACTTTCTTTTTGTTAACAATCTAAATGAAATCCTTATCATTGCATTTTCTAACTTATATTGTTGTTGATACATTGGAAAGTTCCCTTTGTAAATAAGTAGATTCTCTTAAATATTCTTCAAGCTTTTCAGTTTATTCTCCTGGAATTTTCCAAATATATAATCTCATTGTTTCCAAACAATGATCCTGGCCAATATTTTGCTTCATGTTTCAGTGCATGCACCAAAACTTCTAAACTATTTTTTTTTAAACTTAAGAACTTCTTTTTTTAAAATATTTTTTTAGTTGTAGATGGACACAATGTCTTTATTTTATTGCTTTGTATGTGGTGCTGAGGATCGAACCCAGGGCCTCACGCATGCGAGGCAAGCACTGTACCACTGAGCCACAATCCCAGCCCCCCAAACTATTTTTAATAAAAATGATCCTAGTGTATATCTCAGTTAGTTCTTAATTTTAATCAGCTTTCTTCTAGACTAGTAATTTCTACTTTGTTGCTGGTATCCCAACCCCCCGAGATTCTGATTTAATTGGCCTACAGTAGGTCTCAGGCATCAGTAGTTTTTTAAAGCTCCCCAGGTGGTTTTTATGTTCAGAGAGCAGAGCCCCTCAGTTCCAGGTAATTTACCATGGAGTATAATGTTGGTTGCTTATTTAATATAAATAATCTCCTCATCATATTTAGAAAGAATTTACTATTCTTAAACATATAATGTTTGTATGATTATTTAGAAATAGTATTGCAATGATCCATAGAGATGGTTGGATTACATAGTTTATATATTCCTTATTGGATATATTAAGATGGTAAGTTAAATGCTTGTATCCCTCAGTTCAACCCAATTTGATCATGCAGGGCTAATTCCTTTTTTGTATTATTCAGTTCAGTTTATACTCATAGTTATCATTTCAAATGATGTCTTTTTATGTATTCTCTGTCCTACTTTAGGAAACTGAATCATAAAAGCATAAAATGTCCAAAAAAAAAAAAAAAAAAGGATAAAATGTCTTGTCAAAGTCATACAGCTAGAACATGGAGAGTCTGAACTTGAACGTGGGTAGCTGGATGCTACAGGACATAGCTTTAGGGCACTATTTCTTGCCTCTCCATGCCACCGCATACCACTGTGTGACACTGGGTAGCCAGTTCCTCAGCTCCTACTCCTTCAGTTTGCTCACCTGTAAAATGAGGATAATAGTTATTCCTCCCTCATAGGGTTTTAGGAGGATTATGTGAATTAATATTTGTGAAACTTCAGAACGTTGCCTGGCATTGAACAAGAATGAAGTATGTGTTTGTTAAATAGACCCTAGCCAGGCAATCTGGCTCCTGCGTCTCATCACTGCCTCTTTGGTATCAGGGTTATGGTAGATATTTTTTAAAATGTCTTGAGTAGCTTTCTTAACTGCTGACCCCAGAACCTTTATTAGAGAAAATTCCTTAATTGCTTCAATAAATCTCTTCTGTAGTTATATTAAATCAATTTTGGTCATTTATATTTTCTCAAATATTATTCTTTTTTTTTATTTGATTGGCATAGGTACAAAGAGTTTTTAAAAATAAAAAGCTATATGTTATTATTTTTTTTAGTCCTCTAGATTATGTAGATTTTCTTTGTTATAAAACACTAGTTTTGATTTTAGTGATTTCATTTTGAATTTTTCTCCCCAATAACCTAGTCCTTCTATTTATCTCAAATGCTATTAATATTCAATCTTATAAATAACTTCTGATTTTTATGTTTATCTTCTTGAGTAGAATGTTTTATTCATCTAATTTGAATTCAATCTTTTAAAATAATGAAAAGCATCCAACACCATAAATTTGCCTGTGCACTATTTAGCCATGTTCAACATTTTTTGTTTGTGCTATTCCTAATTACCCTGCTTTTAGGGTATCATCCCAATCATCTCATTGACAGTCAGACTTCTCAGTCACAGTTATTCCCTTTCCATTTGCCCTTTCAGGCTACTATTCCCTCTGGGACTTCTTTTCTAGAACAGTTATCCTCTTGATTCAGTTTATCTTTTTCCAACATGTGGAGATTATTTATAATTTCAACAAGGGAAGTGAGATTAGAAGATTTTCTTCTGTTTCTCTGATCCAGTTATAGGATCTAGATTCACGAAGAGGCCCCAAACAAGCAGTAGTTAGAAATATAATAAAAGAATTGGTGCCATTTACCACAACAGGAGGAGGAGGAGGAGAGAAAGAAAGAAGAAAAAAGGAAGGGAAGGAGACAAAGCTGAGAGAAAGAAAGGGAATAGAAATAAACTTAACAAGAATTGTTTAAAGATTAGCTAAAAAATGTCTTTTCTGACAGATAAAAATAAAAACACCTTGAATATAAATGGAGAGCTATTCCTTTTACTGGAGTAGGAAAAATTAAGACTGAAAATCCTCTCTACATGAATTTACAAATTTGTTGCAACCCCAATAAAATATTAATTGATTTTTAAAAATCACAGCAGTTGCTTCTAAGAGTTTTAAATAAATATTAAAATTCAAGTTTAGCCAGAAAAAAAATTCTGTAAAGCACATCATAAAGCAAATATGCTTAAACTAGATGAATGAGTCATGTTAAAGAATCTAGAACTAGACTCAAACACATATGCAAATTTAGTATATGACAATGGTGACATTTCAAAGTAAATGCATTCTTCAAATAATAGGCCTATTATTTATAAAATTATTATGCTTTTTCATATAAATGTTTTGATTTTTGTAACAGTTATTAATTTATTATACATTATAAAATTTGTCATAATTTATACTTTTTTTTTAACTCATTGAACCCAGAGGTGCTTTATCACTGAACTACAGTCCCAGCCCTTTTCACTTTTTTAATTTTGAGACAGGGTCTCATTAAGTTCTTAGGGACTAGCTAAGTTTCTGAGGCTAGCCTTGAACCTGTGATCCTTGTCCTCAGCCTCCTGAGTCACTGGAATTACAGGTGTGTGCCACCAGGCCCAGCATAATTCATATACTTTTTATATAAATGAATCTGTAAAGCCCTAAGAAAAGACATAAGGGAATCATTTTATATTCTGGATTCAGGAAAGGCCTTTTTAATATTTACTGAGCACTTGTTGCCAAGCAGCTTTTAAGCACTTTACATATATTTATTCACTTACTCTCCATACTATATCATAATCCCTCTTTTACAGACAAGAATTCAAAGCACATAAAGGTTAAGTAAACTGGGCCCTTGGCCCAGGAACTCAGGAGCAGAGCAGAAATACAAATCCTAAACATTTTACTCTAGAATTTGTGTTTTCAACCATTATGATAAATTGCCTGTTGAATTAACTGACAGACCACCTGGAAAAAAGACGTAGGTGGACCAGAATGGTAGGTATGTCCCAGCCTGCTGGCTCAGTCTCTCCTTAGCCATGACACATGAACAGCACCTGACTGCACATGTCCATAGATGGGTCATTCTTAGAATAGGTATGAAATTCTCTGACTTTATTATCTAATCTATGAACACAGCAAGATGGCCCCAGTGACAGAGGAAGAAATTGTAACTATTATCTATAAGTAAGAACCAGGTGACATGATGCATGAATGGCAATTTTGCAATCTGCTAGACCTGACATGACCCTACCTTGGAAATACAAAATGCTATCAGAAACAACCCTTGTGTTTTCTACAAAGAAGAAAAAGCTGAGGAGGCAAGATACCCAAATTTCTAATGCCTGATGGTTCCTGGCATACTTTGTTTAAAATGTCTCCATTGTGGGGATGATAGTCAACTATTGCTGCAGGATTTATTGTTAGAGGACTCATTTTTGTTAATCCTCTGAACTGTCTGCAGAATTACTAAATTCATTCCTCACTATCTACCCCCAAATTAGATTCCAGATGGAAAAATAATTTGCATAAAAATCAAGCTATAAATTCCTAGGAGAAAACACAGGGAAATTATTTTTTATAATCCAAAGTGAGAAAGATCTAAAAAGGGGACATTAAGGTCAGATATTGTAATGGGAAAGAAGGATCATTTTCACAATATTAAAATTTTAAAATTTTGTATGGGGAAAAAAAGTCAAAAGGCAAATAAAAACTTGGGAAAATATTTGCACTACTCATAGCTGACAAAAGGCTACTTTCCATAATACATGGAAGAGCTTTTATAAAAGCAAAAGAAAAGGGCTGGGGATGTAACTCAAGGATAGGGTACTTGCCTATTATGTGCAAGGCCATAGTTTTAATCCTCAGTATTGGAAGAGGGAAAAAAGATTAAGAAATTTATTCAAGATCACACGTCTTTTAAATGGAGAAGCTAGGATTCCAACCCAGATAGTCTGAAAAATTAAGTTTAAAATAACACATATACACATACACAGGCACAAAATGTTAACTACCATAGTAATGAATGTATTAATTAATTTGACAGTGGTAATCAACACAACACAACATCTATGTATATCAAATCATCACATTGTAAACCTTAAATTTACATGATTTTTATTTATCAATTAAATATTTTAAATTTAAAAAATTAATCACCAAGCTTGGCAACAACCATAATAATTCAAAATACTTATTATACCCATTATATGGGTTAGGTTTAGGTTCAGCTATACAACACAGAAAAGAAAATAACTATGACTTAAACAAGTTAAAATTTAATTTATCTCCCCCAAAATGCTATCTAGAAGTATGTCATTCAAAACCAGTAGGGCATCTTTTACTCCATGAAATCCTCAGGAACATGTCTTCTTCCAGATTACAACTCCCCAACCAAATGGTGTGACCCTATGAAGCACATGAATTACAGGAAAGAATAAACATAAAGGGCAAAAGGCACAAGTCAGCTGTCCTGCGAGAAGTTTCTCAAAAGCAGCCACATGGCACTTCCTCTTACATCACTTTGACTGCAAAGGAGACTGGGAAATGTAGTCTTAATTGTGAGTAGCCACAGGCATGACTAAGCATTGCATTACTATGGAAGAGGAAGAGAATGGATGTTGAAGGGATGCTCAGCCAGCTCATTCCTTCATACTGACACTGAAATTCCATTTCTAGGAAAATTTACTGCAGACTTATGGCACATTCATGCACAAAAATATTAGACAGATTATTATCCACTTACCCAAATATATTTTTGACCCTCCTCTGTCTACCCTGTGCTTTGCAGACTGACTTCCATGGACTATATCATTTGACTCCCTCGTCCTCTGTTTTCACTTATGTTCAGGGGTTGGGAAGTACCATCAGAAAACCAGAGGGCAAGAGAACAGTGACTAGGCTATTTATTCCTCTTGCTACTATTCTGATGGCTACAGATTTGGCAATGGCTGCTTTCCTCAGCCTGTGACCACAGCTTCTTTTATGTGGCCTCTCTCCCATGGTTACAGTCTTCAGACTTCTAGTGACACTGTTCTATTCCCTGTCCCTTGTGCCTAGGGGTGGTGAAGGCTTCTCACTGTTGCTAGTTCCTGACGGCTTAACTATTTATTATTGCTTTCATTAATCCCACTAGCACCTGTGTAAATAGTCCCTCCATTATTAAACTCTTCAGTTAAGCTTTGGATGTACCATCTGCTTCTGCTGGACTCTGGCTGATCACATATGTACAGGGATTTTCATTGCAGCATTGCTTGAAATAGCAATAGACTAAAAACCAAATTGAATATTCATTGATAGGGACTGGTTAAATAAATATCATGCAGATACAGTAGGTATATTATGGAACAGTTTAAAAAATAATATCTCACTGTACTCTACACTCTAATTTTTAAGAGAGTAGATCTCATTTCAATTGTTCTTAAACAATAAAATAATAATAATATTAATAATGATAAAGTATAATAATGATGTCTATTAACTAAAATAGAAATCTCTTGATGATAGGATGTTATGAAGTATGTTTAAAAATATAGATTTATGTTTAAAGGTAATAATATGTGGTAGTGGCAAATCAATTAATATTAAATTTTTATTCTCATAAGATAGTTAACATCCTAATATTCTTGATTTATTGGGTCATACACATGCAGTTCTGTATATAAATAGAAGTATTTGTAACAGAAAAAATGTTCTCCTAAGTTTATGTACATCATTAGAGCTATGGTAAAAAATCATTATATATTATATGCATCACATATTATATACATATTATATACATATTAAAATTTTTTGAAAAAAAAAGACACATATATATATTAGATTTCAGTCCATTTAGATATATTTGCATGCATCCTTGTGTATGTGCATATATATATATATATATACACACACACATATGCATTTATATGCTTAGAAGTTTGATGGGGAGAGACTAGAAACTGGTTAACAGTAGTTACCTCTGGAAAAGAATAATGGAGGACTAGGGTGGAACAGAGAGATACTTTGATTGAATACACTTTTAAACTGTATGAATTTGTACTGTGTATATATTAACTTAAAATTTTTAGTTAGGGAAAAAATATCATTTTCTAAGGACACGCAAAGGGAGGTGCAGGAATGAGATTCCATTACTATAACTGAGATTCTAATCTCCTCTCCTCCCCACTCTCTGCACCCCATGCCCACGCCTCCCATAGGACACTTCACCCTTCAGGGTTCCCATGGTCCTTACTGTGATATTCCCCATGCATTGACAGCAGCTCCATACCAGAAGTGGTTCAGGCTCTGCCAGAGGAGCAGGAAGGGAATATTCTTATAAGAGGAATGTGGGAGCAAAGCAAAGAAATATTTGATGGGTTAAAGTGAATGTGTAGCCTCAACTGAGTCACTCCAGTGGAAAGCCTCTGTTTTTGTTCTTATTGTTGGCTGCTTATAATTGGCCAAACTGAGGATTCATTTTCCCATAATATGACCTTTTTTTCCACTGAGTTTGGTTTTAATTTGTTTAGGTAGCAATTCAGAGTGCTGGGGCCACTTCAGTCCAATGATCTCCCAGTGAATTATTTTAACACTTTCAAAGTCTTGCCTTTAGTACATTAAAACACTTTTCAGGTTTATACAAGATCTTATTTTCTCAGATCCTGACTCTCAGAATATGGTGAATTCTCTTAGGGTTGGCCAAAAGGACCTTCTAGTTGAATTCAAAAACTTTGATCTTGCTCTGTGGTGAATTCAGAAGCATCAGGGTCTTTGGCTGAGGCTCTTTTCCTTGTATTCTGTTCCTTCTTTCATTTATTGACTTAGATGGGTGATGGGAAGGACTTACTGAGAGAGGAGAGATGAGGTGGTGGTAATGAAGGGTGAATATATGTGCCCTAGGCAGATGAATAAACCAGAAGGGCATTTAGAGCTCCAGAAGCAATGCAGCTTGAAGCAAGACACAGAGGGAAACTTCAGACTCTTGAGAGAAGATTAAAATGGGGAGTCAATCTGTCGGTCATTGGTGTCATTCTCATCCTTGAGAAAATCAAAAGGGAAAGGTAGAGGAATGGGGTAAGAGGGATTGTCATAGTCATTATTTGGGAAAGAAAAAAAAAGAGGAAAAGCTAAATGTCTGATTTTTGCTTTAGATTGTATGAAAATGTGCCCATATTAAGAGGTGATATAAAATGTTCTTGTACCTGTGGGAGAAAAGACACACAGGCATGAAGTAATAAGGCACATTAAAGAAACTGCTGCTCGTTTGTCATGCTGGAAACGAATGGCCAGGGATGATAAGAGATACGAGGCAGGAGCAGAGGTCATATGACAAAGTTCTTTCCTATCATGCTGGAACAGCCTGTTTGGGGCTGGGCAGTTCTCATCGGTTATGCATGTTAAAATGATCACTTTAGAAAGAGTATTGGGGTGAAGTCAATTATAAGACCATTGTACTGACCATGAGCAGAGCTGGAGAAAGAAGAGGCACACATGAAATGTTGATGCAGGAAAAAAAAAAAAAAGGAAGTTAATTACTAGTTGAAGGATGGAGATGAGGGAACAGGAGGAATCAAAGAAATCTCCTACATTTCTGGTGACCAAACAGATTGTGATGCAATACACTAGAATAAAAATTTAAAACAACAACAAAAAAAGCTTTTAAAAACTGTATTGAGTCTGAGGTTACTTGTGGTGTGGACTTGACTTCATGCTTTTACTTATACCCAGTTCCTACACTCGCTCTCTACTCTACCCGCCAATCCCTGATGCTCCTCTATCCTTCTCACCCCAACTTTGCCTAGTTAATACCTAATATCTTTTCAAGTATGAGCTCAAGCAACACTCCATTCAGAATATTCCTCATGCTGGGTGTGGTGGCATGCACCTGTAATCCCAGTGTCTTGGGAGGTGGAGGCAGGAGGATTTCAAGTTCCAGGCCAGCCTCAGCAACTTAGTGAGGCTCTAAGGCAACTTAGCAAGGCCTCATCTCAAAATAATATATAAAAAGGGCTGGGGATGTGGCTCAGTGGTAAAGCGCCTCTAGGTTCAATCCCCTATACCAAAAAAAAAAATGTTCTTCATGACATTTCATCTCCTTCCCATGAAGGCTGAGTTAGGTAGCTTTTACACATATGATCTTATAATGCCTTGTGCGTATTTCTACCATTATACCATATTACACACTGAATTATAATTAATTCACAGGTCCACATCACCTCACCTCACCTAATATGATTTTAAGCTTCTCATGGGTAGGTCTATATCTCCTTTATCTCTAATATTCCCAACATATAGCACAGTGTTTATTAGACTATGGTAGGCCTTAGTGATTCTTGAATGAATGAATGAATGAATGTCTTGAGTGGGAGAAGAAACATCTTTCTTTTAGATGAGAGTTTTGAAGGTTGTGGTCATTAGGGGCTCAGTGAGAACTTGAAGGTATTTATGGCCTAAGTTTTATTTTAGGTCAAAGTCATTTCTCAAGAGAAAGGTGGGTTGAGGAAAGAAGTTTTGAAAAGCTGCTGTGAGGAGTAGAAATGGGAGATAAAAAGAATTACGTAAGACTATTCAGGAGTCTTAAAGGTCCAGTTGACACTGGCAATAAAGTTAGAGTGGCAGGGACCCCCATTGGCTGTGTGTTTCCCTCTAGCAGTTCAGTGGGCTTAATGCAAATGAGGAGAGGGCTGATGACAGGACTGACATACCCAAGGTTCAAGGTCCACAAGCCAGATTCAGCAAGGACAAAGATACGGTAGAGTCTAGCCTGGAATGGGAAGGCAAATGGAACCATGAGAGAAAAGGGTTTGAAAGCAACAGAAATGAGGGAGTTAGGGACCACCACTCTTCCTCAAGCTCAGGAAGAGAAGTTATGGAGGAAGGTAGCAGAGAACCTGGCCAGTGCAAGCTCTTTTGAGAGAATGGAATGTTAGGTTTGAAATTACAGAGTTGGACCTCTTCTTCTGGATGATTGTAGAGTGTGGAGCACAACCTTGGAAGCAGGCTGTTAGAAGGACCTGGAAGTTAAGGTTGCAAGAATTCAAAAGTTAGAGAAATCTGAATCTCCATTGTTGGAACAGTATACCAGGATTCTGAAGTTGCCCATATTAGAAGAAGAGCAGGAACAGGGTTCCATCAAATTCAAAGAATAATGGCTGGCATCCAGGGGATGAGCACTTGGAGTGAGGACAACATGGCCTCCATCCTTAAGAAACTTTAAACTTAAGAAGAGCTAAGACAAATAGATATGAACCACGAACTAACAACCAAAACCTGTATTAAAGCAATACTACTTCCTGTGAGCATCAAAGATCTGCCACTGCATTGCTCTGGAATTGTTAATATTACCAATGTGTTAGAAAGTTCCCTTCAGTACTGGGGCGTTGTAGAAGGTTCTTGAGGCCAACAGACATTTTCTCTGCATTAGGACACCTGCTGGTCAGAGCAGCAGGCTCCCCATCCTCTACTTGCTGCAAAATTGCTGGCACTTTTATCCATCCATAACACCACCTGGCTTAAAAGTAGGTCACGTCAGGGCTCTTACCTCAGAGACAATGAGATGCCCTTGAACAGGCTGTAACTGAAAGAACATGTGATAAAATCTTGTACAGAGACTTTAAAGAGTAGAAAGGCCCAACAAGATTACAGGTGTAATCTTTCTTTTTATCTTTTACCCATCCTCCTCTTCCTTTGATATACTGTCTTGTGCTCTGTTAAAATATCTGAGTTCAACACATTTCTATTTTCTTGCCATAGAGTGTTATAATATCTTACATTTACCTTGTATAGTACATTTTTGTTTACAAAATTCTTCCAGATGTATGAACTTTTTTTTTTTTTTAAATCTTCAAAGCAAACTCCATAGGAGTGAACATTTTTTACTTAATTTACATGGGTCCAATTTCAGGTTCAGGTCCCATTTCACTCCACCACTAGAATAGAGGTAGCAGTTATATTATCCATCTTGGGGGACAGAAGCTCCCCTCCTTGTAGAGCAACTAAACCTGGTACTAAATGTCACCACTCTTTCTTTCTTAGACCCTACCACTCCCCACTAGCCAACTCTTCCTGTCTCTGTGGAATTCAATTCAATTCAACAGGCCAATGCCAAAGAATGCCAATCATTGGCCAATGCCAATAAATGCCAATCATGGCCAAGCACCATGCTAGAAATGGAGATTACCAAATAGACACCCTCCAGAAGTGGCCAGACTAGCTTGGGAGATAGGGAAGTAAATTATCATAAGATGACAACTATTATAATAGAGGGATGCACATGGTACCTCAGTAAGTCCAAGAAGGGAGTAATGAACTCTGCCTGATTGACTTATGCAGCAGTTAAGCCTGAAGTTGAAAGATGAGCAAAAAATGTACACAGGGCATTGGACACAGGTGGAGAGTGTGCAAAGGTAAAGGAGTGGGAGAGGGTAAGAACTTCAGTTGACTCATCTCTCATGGGTATCTGCATTGACACCCAATGTGACAGAGAAAAGATGACATATTACAGTTACTTCAAGGGCATTGACCTTCAGTGAGGTCATTTAGGCCACTCACTCATGCCCATAGATGAGTACTTCATACCTTCTTTCTCTGAGGACCTCCAAGTCTCCCCAATCTTTCTTGCCTCTCATCTGATGTTTGCTTACTATTTCACTGAGAATATTAAATCAGTAAGATGTTGCAAAATCACCCGTCACCACATCAACTATCCCATCTACATCTATTCCCATGTACATTTTTCACCAAGGTAGCATGGGTGAACTGTTCATCACTCTCAGGACCACCTCTTCATTTACACTTTAGATATTCTTGCCTTCTCAACAACATTGCTGCAAGCAATTCTCCCCGACTCTCTCCCATATCATTTCTACCAGCTTACAAAAATGTTATTTCGCAAATCTTAAAAAATTCCCCTCTTGACCTTATTCCCAACTCTAACCCCAGCAACTGTCTCAATTTCTCCTTCATTTCATAACAAATCTCTTTGAAAGAATGGTCTTGCCTACTATCTACACTGCCCAATCTCCAATTCTTTGTCAAACCCACTTCAATTAGGCGTCTCTCTAATGCTAATAACATTACTATTGTCATTATGTTGATCATGTCTACATTATAAAATCCAGTGGTTATTCCTTTGGCTTCATCCTACTTGACTTGCCATTAGCACTGGACACATTTGATCATTTCCTCTTTAAAACATATCCTTCACTTGATTTCAGGAATTTATGCCCTCTAGAGAGTTCTCTCCTCCTCCTTGAGTTTCTCCCCACCACTTCTCTTTATTGGTTCCATGGAAAGTGCCAGAACTTTAAGACCTGGAGCCCCCAGGGCTCGGTCCTTGCTTTTCTTCTTTTCCTTATCTACCACTCTCATTCTCTAGGTGATCTCATGCAATCTCATAGCTTTAAATAGCAAGTAAGCAATTAATGGCTCTCATCTGAATCTCCATTCTCTGAACTATAGTTTCCTACATCCAAGTTCACAATGGAGCTTGTATATATGTGAGGCATCTCAAAAATCAGATGTTAAAAATGCCTAATCTTTTTTTTTCAAAAATCCACTCCTTCCATGAATAAATGGAATGGAAACTACCTCCATCTGTGGTTCAGGCAAAAACCTTGGTATCATCCTTGGTTCCCTTCTCCTTCCCTCTTCTCCCCCCGCCCCTATACTCAGTCCAGCAACACTTGCCATGACCTCCAAATTAAACTATATGCAGGATCATAACCCCTCTTACCTTCTCTATTACATCCATCCTAATTCAAGACATGGGCATTTCTGGATTATATAATAGTATCATAACTCTCCCCATTGGTCTCTTTGTTTGTTTATTCTACTCTCCAGATTGTAGCCAGGGTGCTTCTTTTAAAATGTAAATCAAGTCAGGCCACTCAACTGATTTTCTACCTCATGCAGAGTAAAAGTCAAAGTCCTTTCAATGACCTGCACATCTCACATGCTCTGCACTTCCACTTCCTCTCTAAGCAAATATAAATGAGTGAGGAGGTGGTAAGGGAGAGGAAGGTGGGATGAGGGTGATGCTAGACAACATTTCTAGCCAAGTAAGGAGTTCAGACTTTATCTGAGTGAAATCCATAGTCATCAAAATCTAAGAATTTAGGTAATTTAAAGAATTTTAGTAATTCTAAGAATTTAAGTAAGTTAATAAATTCTATTTCTAGGCTCCAACCCACCTGTTACCCTCTATAAAAATCTCAACTTCATTTCTCTATAAATCTTTCATTTGTATCCAGAAATTCAGCCCCAAGAAACTCCTTGCTGTTCTCTTGGTGTACCACATTTTCAAACTTCCATGCCTTCTTCCATTCTCCGGCTGGAATGTCCTTCCTTACTTTGTCTGAAACATGGTTACTGGTTTTTCTAGATTCACCTCAAGTACCAACTTGTTCATGGAACCTTCCCTAACCACTTATACTGAGCTGCATGTTTTCTTCTTCAGTCTTCCAGAGTACATTTCACCCACTTCTAGTACAGATTTTATCAGATCACTATACATATTGGCAAGTCCCTGGTAGACAAGGTTCATGGTCAATTCTTGTGGGTCCCCTGCAATTTGCTCACACAGTGTCTTCAACTCAGTAGATGTTCTATATGTGCTTTTTGAATGAAAATGAGCCACTGAAATGGAATAAAAAATAGTAGGTGAAAATGCATAAAAGAAAGTAGAAGAGGGAGGTGTCCTCAAAACCAACAAGTAAAACATCACATGGTACCCCTAAATTCATATGAGCTTCATATTTTTATGATCATTTTTTAAATTAAATTTTTAAAAAGAGGAGGGATTTTTCAAGAAATAAGGGGTGATCAATACTTCAGAGATTTAAATAAACTGACAGGTATTATCACTGGAGGAGTTCCCAGAGAGGGGAAACTTCACTGTCACATACGTCAGGGACTCCTCTTGGAATATATATGACAGAAAAGAATTTCAGTACATGCCAGTCACAGGCAGACTTATTTAGGAAATCAGATACACATTCAAGGGAGAATGTGGGTCATTCTCCAGAAAGAGAGAGACAGCAACCCTTGGGAATGAGATGTTAATATTTATAGAGGGACAGTAGCTAGGGGCTGAACGAGAGGTGGAGTCAGAGTAGAGTTACACAATTTCATGCCAGTTTTTCTAGAACTTGCCCATTATTTTTGTGTCATGTTATTTTTTGAAGGCAAGGACATGGACCATGGGCAAGTGCCAAGGACAAGGACTAAGGACATCATGGACAGGTTGCTCACACAGTGCTTATTTGCCATTTCAAAGGTACATGGTCATTCACTGAATTCCAACAGTTCGTGAGTGCTTCTCTTTGGAGCATCAATGTCTCTATTTTTCTGTATCCCCCAATTCCCACCTCGGTATCATTGCATTTATCAGATAGGAGAGATTTAGAGATGCAGTACTTCAGCTTCAGGAGCATATGACATAAATCATTTTTTAATTAAGCAGAAAGTGATTTAACATGGGGATTAGGTGCTCATAACATCATTAGAAAGGTTAGATAAATGGACTTCAGGCTTTGCCTTCTGCAATCCTAGAACAATACTGCAGAACTATCCTGCTAGAGTGACCCCAGCCCAACCACAAGGGAGAGCTGGAAACAAGATGGTGGAAACAGCAACTCCAGAGCCACTGTACCTTCTAGAACTGCATCAGCCCAAACAGGTGTCCTGTATGTGGCTACCTGGTACAATAATGGGCCCCTAGGATCACTGCTAGTGCTATCACAGAAAAACACACCCCTGGGACTAGGCACACTCATTCTCTATTGCTGTGTAACAATTACCTCAAACTTAGTGGGCTAAAATAACACCCATTTATTATTTCAATTCCATAGGTCAAAAGTCCAGGAAGACTCAGCTGGGTTCTATGCTCAGAGCTCACCAGGCACAAGTCCAGGTGTCAGCAGGCTGGGCTCTAGACTGGAATTCAGGTTTGGTAGAATTTGCAGTCTTTTCCCTGGCAGTGGGACAGGGGTTGTTCTCAACTTCTAGAAGCCACTCACAATTTCCTCTATGAGCCTTCTCACAGGCCCTCACAACATTGTAGCTGACAGCAAGATCTCTTGTGGAATCCATATACCCCCAATACAAATATTTCTGACTTCCTTTATTCCCTTCAACCAGGGATAATGCCTGCTTTAAAATGGGCTAACGTGACAAGATTAGGTCTACCCAACTCACTGCTTTAGTTTAAGATCAACTGTGCCACATAACAACATGATCACAGGAATGGTATCTGTTTAACATGCTTGGGGATTAGAATCTGGAAGCTTGGAGGCTATTTTTAGAATGCTGCTTACCACACTGCATTTTCCAGTAAAAGCAATATAACCAATAGACTGCTGTCAGGATTCTCCAGAGAAACCGAACCAATAAGCTGTATATACATATAGAAAGAGAGTTATTAAAGGAATTGGCTCTCGTGATTATGGAGGCAGACAAGTCCCAAGGTCTGCATTTGAGTCAGCAGGCTGGAAACCCAGGAGAGTCAGAGGCATAGCTCCAGTCTGAAGCCTGGCAGTCTGAAAGACCAGAAATTGCCAATGTTTCAGGTAGTTTTCAAAGGCACACAAAAATCGGTGTCCCAGTTTAAAGGTTAAACAGGGGAACTGGACAGCAGCAATTCTCTCTTCTTTAGGGGTGGATCAGTCTTCCTGTAATAAGTCGTTTAACTAGCTGGATGAGGTCTTTAGGTGATCTGTTTCACTGTCCACCAATTAAAATATTAACACCATCCAAAAAATACTCTCCCGAGATGCCTAGGGTAATATCTGGCCAAATACCTGGATGCATAAAATTAACCATCACACCTTCTAATTCTCATGCAAGTACATCTGATAGACCAAACTAAGTCCCATCCAGAGCCTCAGTAACAAGGGTGTCAGGTATTTCAGAAAAGTGCATTGGAACGTCTTTCAAATATTTGACTTCATTCAACTATAAGAAACTTATTTTATCACGCCCAGTGTAAGTGCACATTTAGAACATAAATACATGAAACAAAACTTGCATGGTACATTATTTACCCTTATGAAGTGTAATATACGATAATATTTTCTTTATGGTTTTTTGAAAAATAATTCCAGCTTTACTGAGGTATAATGACCAATAGAAACTATATGTATTTACTGTGTACATCTTACTGTGTTAATATTTACATGCATTGTGTAATGGATTCTATTTAATTTTCAACCATGCTGATCTGGATCCACTAAATGATTTTATGATCTTTCAAACAACAAGGTGGACTGATTTTGAGGGTCAATCTGTTATATTCATTACAAGCAACCTTTGAGAAGCAAATTTTCTTCAGCAAATTTTCTATCTTACAATGTCTAGAAAATAACTTATTTGTTCAGTTGAATTGCACATACACAATGAGCTTTCGATTCAACCTGGAAAAAGACTGAGAAAAATATGAATCCTTTCAGAGGATAGGTCCCTGACTGTCCAATAAAATAAAAAATGGCCTTCAAGGGATGCCCTTTTGCAACCCCCTTCCCCTACCCCATTCAGGGAGGTTAAGCTTGCAAATCCAATGCTGGGGACACATTTACGGGTGGGGGGATGATTTACCAAGGGGTGTCCATGTTCAAAGTGCACACATGATTAAATATTATAAACAGGTGTTGAAGCACATAAAAATTGTCAGCTTGGAGCCACTTACAATAACAGTTTAATGACTGACTTTGAATACCAGTCAATGCTTATAGCACAATTTTGAGAATGTTGTTACTAAGACAACCCAGCCCTTTCAACAACTGCCCAGGTTTCCTATTTCTATTACTCCCCTCTGCACGCACACCCTCACCCCACTCTCCACAGATGGTGAGCTGAGTCTCTGCAGAAAGAAAGGCACTAGTGAAGTCATCAATTTTCCACCAATCTGTGTTCCAAAATTGCTCTCAGGTGAGATATCTTGTTTAAATGCTTGGCTGGGGTTATTTGAATAAACAGTGGACATATTCATGAGTGCAGCATTCTCATTTAACTGAGCTCAAGCCCTGGGCAGCCCACAAGATCAGTCCCGAACTCAACTTGAATTAATCCTTTATCTCTGTTGCCACATCACAGCAGAGCATTACATGCTCAGTGTTCACTCCGTACGAGAAGAAAATGGAGAGTTTCACTTTCCTCAACAACAATCATATTATTGAGTCTTCCTCATTCAGTTACATAAGAGTGCATATGGAAATTGGGGTGCTATATGATGTAGGAAGCGAAGCTTATGACTAACTTGTGGTTATTGTAACAAAATCTGAAAATTGTTGAAGGACTGAAATCTGTGAAATTGTGATGGCTTGGAGACTCATCATGAGGACTGTCAATGATCTGGATATATGCTCTACACTCATTTATTCATAAATGAATAAATGAGTGGTTATATGGTATTTATAGCCCTATAAATGCAGAAGTGATCCAAACAGACCAAGTCCTACTTATTAATTAGAAAGAGGAAGCAGAGGACAGCTGGTAAACAGGTCATCAGGGAATGGACAAGATTAAGGGCACAGTGGGATTCAGCATCTGGGTCCCACTGCCAGACCTGAGTTGCCTCAAGCAAACAAACTATAACCCACATTTCCTCTGTGGATCACAGTTACAAGAACTACGATACATCCCTCCAGCTGCCACACATTGTAACTGCCAGAGGATTTCCCCTTTCTCTCAATTACTTTTATTTTTAAAGAAAAAATATAATTTATTGAAAGGATAGTGGGGATTTAGAGAATCAGTGGATGGTGGGAGGCCAGTTTTTGAAAATTGAGCCAACAGCCTCACAGTTCTCAGGGTTGAGAAGCAGAACTTCTAATAGTGTAGCTTCTGTTTTTCAAATAGCCTTGTCAAAGTATAATTGACATACATGATCTGCGCATATTTAAAATACACAATTTGATAAATTCTGACATGTGTATGCACACATGTAAACACCACTATATCAAAGTAAAGAACAGACCTGTCACCTCTAAAAATTTCGTTTTGCCCCTTTGCTGTCTGTCTCTATTCCACAACTCCTCAAAGCCTGTTCCTAGGAAATTACTGGTCTGTTTTCTGTCACTATAGATTATCTTACATTTTCTAGAATATTATATAAATTAAGTCATGAAACATATTATCTTTCCTTGTCTCTATTTATTCATGTTGTATGTGTCAATATAGCTCATTAGTTTTTTGTTTATCCATTAATATTTCAATGGACATTGTGGTTGATTCCACATTGAGCCATTTATAAAGCTCCCATAAACATTTCTGTAAAATTCTTTGTAAGGATATATGCTTTAATCTCTTTTGTGAAAATGTCTGGAAGTAGATTAGGTCATATACTGGGTAGATGCTTAACATTTTTTTTAAAATTTTACTTATTTATTTATTCTACTTAGGTATACATGATAGCTGCGTGCATTTTGATTCATTGACACAGATGGAGCACAACTTTTCATTTATCTGGTTGTATGTGATGTAGAATCACAACATACATGCAGTCATACATAAAGCTAGGGCTATGATGTCCATCATATTCCACCATCTTTACTGTCCCCCTGCCCTCTCCCCTACCCCACCCCTGTGACCAAATTTCCTCATTCTTCCTGTGTCCTCCCCCACATTATGGATCAGCATCCACTTACCAGAGAGAACATTTGGCATTTGGTTTTTTGAGATTGGCTTACTTCACTTAGCATGGTATTCTCCAACTCCATCCATTTACCTGCAAATGCCATAATTTTATTCTCTTTTATTGCTGAGTAATATTCCACTGTGTATATATACCACAGTTTCTTTATCCATTCATTTATTGAAGGGCATCTAGGTTGGTTCCACAGTTTAGCTATTGTGAATTGAGCTGCTATAAACATTGAAGTGGCTGTCATTGTAGTATGCTGTTTTTAAGTCTTCTGGGTATAGATCAAAAAGAAAACTTAGAAGCTTAACTTTTAAAAAATCTCTCAAACTATTTTTCAAATCAGTTGTTCCCTTTTTACTTTCCATCAGTGATGTATGAGAGTTTCAGTCACCACATCCTTGCTAGCACTTAATAGGCCAGTCTTTCTTCTTCTCCTTCTCCTCCTTCTTTTCTTCTCCTCCTCCTCCTCTTGCTCCTCCTCCTCCTCCTCCTCCTCCTCCTCCTCCTCCTTCTTTTTGGTATTAGGGATTGAACTCAGAGGTTACCACTGAGCTACATCTCCAGCCCTTTTTAGAGACAGGTCTTCAATAAATTCCTGAGGTTGGCCTCAAACTTGAGATCCTCCTGCTTCAGCCTCCCAAGTTGTTGGGATCATAGATGTGCTCAACCATGCCAGCAGGCCAGTTTTTTAATATCATGCATTCAAATAAATGTTTAGTATTGAAGTGTTAAAGTTTTTATTTGCATCTCCCCTACCTAATGCCTTATGATGCTGAACAGTTATGAAGTCCCAATTTTTTTTCTTTTAATGATTCATGCTTTTGGTGTGGTAGCTAAGAAATCTTTGTCTAATCTAAGGTCACAAAGATTATCTCTTCAAGTACTTTAAGGATGTCGCTCCAGTGCATTCTGGATTGCATTGGTTCTGATGAGAAATCTACTTTCATTTGTGTATTTTTCCTCTGGCTTCTTTTAAAATCTTCTCTTTATCTGTGCATTTAAGCCATATGATACAGTGTGCCTTTATACAGTCTTTCTCATGTTTTCCTGTGCTTGGGGAATTCTATGGGTTTATAGTTTTCATCAACTTTAAAAATTCTTGCCCATTATTTATTCAATTATCTTTCCTGAACGCTCCATGCCTTTGAGGATCCAATTACATGGATATTAGGCTATCTGAAATCTTCTTATCTCTGTGTGTTTCATTTTAGATGATTTCCATTGCTATGTCTTCAAGTTTGCTGATATTTTCTTTTGAAATATCTAGTCTCCTGTTAATCCCATTCAGTACTTTTATACTGGATTTTTCATTTTAGCCATTATAGTTTTCACCTCTGGAAGTTTAACCTGGGTCTATTCTTTCCATGTCTTTACCTAACATGCTCTGTCTGTACTGTAACATCTTGAACAAGTAGTTATAATAACCATGTTCTTATCTACTAATTCTATCATCTGCATAATTTCTGAGTCAGTTTCATTTGATTGAGTTCCCCTGATCATGTTTTATTTTTCTGCTTCTCTGTGTGCCTGGTATTCTCCACTTGGTACCATATATGAATTTGAATTTGTTGTAGGGTCCTGAATATTTTTGCATTCCTATTTTTGCATCCTTGATCTTTGTTCAGGGACACAGTTGAGCTACTTGTAAATAGTTTGACTTTCATGTCTTACTCTTAAGCTTCTTTCAGGCAGGGGCAGAACAGCATTTAATGGAGAATTTGTCCCCACTGAGGCAAGATTCTCCTTGTGTCCTACCAAATGGCGTGTGAGTTATGAGGTCTTCCACACTTGCTATTGAGAACTTGCTCTGACTTACCCTAGGTGTTGTTACTTCTAATCTTTTTGGGTGTTAATATTTCTGATCTCAATTTCTTTCTACACATGAGATGTGAAAATTGGCAGTCTCCTGAACTGCTGACTCCATCTCCACAGTTCAGGGAAATTCCATGGGCCTGCCTGATTTCCTCCTTTCCGCACCATGGCCTGGAAACTTTATTCAATCAGTAAACAAGAACAATTGTAGGGACTGCTTCATTTATCTCCCACATCTAGGAGATTATTGTCTCCATTGACTGATGTCTGACATCTTGAGAACAATTGTTTGATATACTTTGTCCACCTTTTTAGTTATTTCCAGCAAAAATGTAAATCTGGTCTCTATTACTATATCTTTGTTAAAAGTGGAAGTGTTAACTCTGAATTACATTTTAATGTTGAGTGTTACTTTTCTGGGTTTTTTTTCTGGTATTTTTTTTCCTTCTTAGATGCTAAGTTTTATGTGGACATATGGGGAATGACAATTGCTAGACATGGGAGAAATTGAAGGGAATGAGCTGATAGATGGTAAAAAATAAAATAAAAAAGGAATGGTTAAAAAAAGGAAAAAGAATTAGAGATGAAATAAGAACAAGTAGTCAGATCCTGGGAAAATGATTTGGTAAAGATCATCAAAGTCATTTGAAATTCTACCTCTCACTTTTTAAAAAAATTTTTTTGTTGTGGTACTGCAGATTGAACCCAAGACCTTGCACATGCTAAGCAAGTGCTCTGCCACTGAGCTACATTCCCAGTCCCTTTTATTTTGAGAAAGGACCTCACCAAGTTGCCCAGGCTGGCTTGAACTCTGACCATCCTGCCTCGGCCTCCCAGGTAGCTGAGATTACAGGTGTGTGCCACTACTTCTGGCCCACTTCTCACTTTTAAGAGGCCTACTGTGTGACTACAGAAGGATCTGAACCATTCATTCTTCTCAACTAGGTAATTTTAATCTGTCAGGGAGATTTACTATTCTTTACTGGTCCTCCCAGCAAACTAACAAAGACAAAATTTAGGAATTTGTCATCTCTCTTTCTCAGAGAGACAAACACCAAAATTTTGGCTAAATAGAGAACTAGATGGGTGAGATAAAAGGTAGACAGTTGTTTTGTGTTTTTCCTTCTTTCTTGGGTGAGAACTAGATGTCTCAGATAAAAGGTAGACAGAGGACCAGCTTATTGCCCTGAGATTCACCGCTTAGATACCTGACCATAGGAAGATTATATAGCCCATCTAAACTGTTAAAATTAGAATAATAATATCTACCCTTTATTGAGCACTCATTTTGTGCTGTCAGGTACTACACTAATGCCCTTGAACACACTGTCATTTAATCCTCATGACCCTTTATTATTATCTCTATTTTATAGATGCAGCAACTGTGACTCAGAAAGGTTAAGTAACTTGTGTAAGGTCACACACAACTTTAGTGCCAAGACTGGGATGAGCACTAACTCTATTACTATGCCAAGGTGCACAGAAATTCTCTCATTTGCATTTAAGGATTTCGTGAGCTAAGTACCAAGTAGCATGTTGCATGGTTTCACGCTAAGTTCCTCTTTGCTTACCCACTAAATTCCCACATTAATGGAAACATCACTGCCCATATGACACTGCCTCCCTCCCTGATATTCTCACATAACCTGCCTGTCTCTTGTTCCTTTGACAGTGAGGGCCCCTTCATCTAGAATTCTATTAATTCTATGGACACAGGTCCACTGTGCTGCCACCATGTTTGAATCACTTTGAACAACTCCTTTGAGGCTCAGGAGCTGATTGTCCCTGAGCCTCCCCCTCTCTGCTCATCCTCATTCCTGCCATCTCCCTGCACCTAAGCCACTCACCTCTCTACTCATTGAAATGCTGGCATCTGACTCTGAGGCATTCACCACCCAGGTTCTTGTCATCATCTAGATAATTTCAACATCTCTGCTCATGGTCTATCTAACACTTGAGCCCTGTGGTTTGTAGACATCCTTTGACTTTGGTCTACTTCAGAAACCTACCTCAGACCTCTGGTGGCCAAAAGAGAGCAGGCCCTTTGTAGTGCATCTGTCTCCCTGATGACAACTTGAAACTGGTCAAAATGCAAAAGCCAACTATGTGAGGACAATGGTAAACAGATAAAGGAAGGAAATCAAAACTTGAAGAATTATGCTTGTGTTTTTCCTTCTTTTATATGCTAGGGATGACCCAAGGTGACCCCTGTATGGAACTCTGAAGAGGCCTGGGCAACAGAAATGGAGAGAAACCCTGTCTCCCTGACAGGAAGACTGGCAGAAGGAGCTCCTGTTGGCCAGAGAAGGTGGGAGGAGTCCACAATTGTTTTCTTGCTATTTTTCTCTTGTCTCCTTTGTCCTGTCCCAAGAGAAGTCTCAGTTACAGAGAGACACACTAGTAGAACAGGCACCTGAAACTCAAGAGAAAATTTATATTCATGGCCAGAAGAACTAAGAAAAGAGGCCCTAACCTATGGCCCAGACTGTATGAGGGGGAATCCCCATTATTTTTCCTAATATTTTCTAGCTGCTTTAACCTGAAAGAAAGTGTCCAGCAGAAATGTGTAACAGCAGAGCAACCAAAGCTCCAAAAGAAAGAAATCCTGGTTGTCTCAGCAAAGGACCAGGAACTCCGGCCTTCTGAATGTGGAAAGTCTGGGAGAAAACTCAAAAAGGAGAGAATCAAAGAAGAAAATTCCCCGATTCTGCATCTAAACTCATACCAATCCCAGTCTCTTCCCAGGTCACACAGAGAGCATGAACACAAAGCAGAACAGAAAAGACCTATGTGTCAGAGGGAAAAACATAAGTATCTCTACTAATAGATGACACGATTCCCTACATTGAAAAAATCCTAAAAATATATCAAAAACATTTCTACAACTACTAAGTTTAATAAAGTCACAGGATACAAGGTCAACTTATTTCTACATACTAGCAATAAACTTTTAGAACACAAAAATTTGAAAACAAACAGCACGATTTAAAGTAACACTGAAAACTGAAAAACTTCCATATGAATCAATGAAACATGTATAGGGCCTGTATGCTGCAAACTACAGAAGGCTGATGCAATAAATCACAAAAGAGAGAGATACCATGTTCATAGATGGAAGATTCCAAATTGTTAAGATATCAGTTCTAAGTTGATCTACAGATTCAACATAATTCCAATCAAGATGCCACAGTAATTTTTCATAGATATCAACAAGCTTATTCTAAAATGCATATGGAAAAACAAAGGAAATAGAACAGACACAATAGTTTTGAAGCAGAACAAAGTTGGGGAACTCATACAACCCAAATTTGATACATACTATAATGCTATAGTAATAAAGGCAATGTGATATTGAGTAAAAGGTAGATGAAAAGATCAATGAGACATAACAGACAGTCCAGAAATTGGACACAAGTATAGCCAACTTTTTTTTTTTGTCAGTCCTGGACATTGAACCCAGGGGTGCTTTACCACTGAGCTACATCCCCAGCCCTTTGTATTTTTTGTTTTGAGACAGGGTCTCACTAAAAATTGCCCAGGCTGGCCTCAAACTTGTGATCCTCCTGCCTCCTCCCCAGCAACTGGAATTGCAGGTGTGCCCTATTACACCTGATTTTGCCAACCAATTTTTGATGAACCAATTCAATGGAAAAGAGAATAATGTTTTCAACAAATGGTACTAGAACAATTAAATAGTTAAAAGAAAAAAAATAAGAAATAAGCTTTGACCTAAATTCATACCCTATACAAAAATTAAGTTAAATGAATGTAAACATCAAGTATAAAACTACGAAACTTTTAGGAAGAAAGCAGATGAAGAAATCTTTAGAAACTAGAATTAGGTGATGAGTACTTATATATAACATAAAAATCATGATATGTACATTCTTCAAAAGTAGTCAGTGGAGCCAGGGGTGGTGGAACATGCCTGTAATCCCAGCAATGCAGGAGGCTGAGGCAAGAAGATTGCAAGTTCTGGGCCAGCTTCAGCAACTTAATGAAGCCCTAAAAAACGTAGTGAGATCCTATGTTGAAATAAAAAATAAAAAGTGCTGGGGATATGACTCAGTGGTAAAGCACCTCTGGGTTCAACACCACACACACACACACACACACACACACACACACACATGCAAGAAAGAAAGAAAAAGAAAAGTAAGTTTGGCTTCAACAAAATTGAGTTTTTGCTCAGTAAAAGACACTGTTAGGACTCCTAAAGCCCAAGAAGTAAAATCAAGAATCAATAAATGATACGATATTCAACTAAAAAGCTGCTTATTCACAGCAAAGGAAACAATCAAGAATGTGAAGATCAAGCCTACAGAATGGGAGAAAATCTTGCCTCCTGCACCTCAGATAGAGCATTAATCTCCAGGATATATAAAGAACACAAAAAATTTAACACACACACACACACACACACACACAAACAAATAACCAAATCAATAAATGGGCAGAGGAACTGAACAGGCACTTCACAGAAGAAGAAATATGACTGGTCAACAAATATATGAAAAAATGTTCAACTTCTCTAGCAAATTAAATCTACACTGGGAATACATCTCACTCCAGTCAGAATGGCAATCATCAAGAATACAAGTAACAATAAATGTTGGTGAGGAAGTGGGGGGAAAAGGTACACTCAAACAATCCTGGTGGTACTGCAAATTGGTGCAACCACTCTGGAGAGCAGTATGGAGATTCCTTAGAAAACTTGGAATGGAACCACCATTTGACCCATTTATCCCTCTCCTCAGTTTATACCCAAAGGACTTAAAATCAACATACTACAGTGACACAGCTACATCAATGTTTAGATCATATCAGTTTACAATGGCTAAGCTTTGGAACCAACTTAAGTGCCCTTCAACAGATGAATGGGTAAAGAAAATGTAGTATATATTCACAGTGGAATATTACTCATCCCTAAAAAGAATGACTTTATGATTTTTGTCAGTAAAGGGATGGATCTGGAGACTATCATGCTAAGTGAAATACACCAATCCCCAAAATCCAAAGGCCAGATATTCCCTATGATATGCAGAGGCTAACACACAATAAAGGGGAGAGGGGAGAATAGAAGTTTATTGGACTAGACAAAGGGGAATAAAGGGAAGGAAGGGGGGAAATGGGAATAGGAAAGACAGTAGAATGAATTGGACATAACCCTCCTGTTTATGAATGAATACACCACCAGCGAAACTCCACATCATGTACAACCACAAGAATGAGATCCTAATTAGAAAAAGTTACACTCCATGTATGTATAATATGTCAAAATACACTTTACTGTCATGTATATCTAATAAGAACAATAAGAGAGAGAGAGAGGGAATGAAAAGCCACAAACTGGAAGGAAATGACTGCAGAATATCACTATCTGAAAAAGGTTTGCATCTAGAATATCTTAAGAACATTCCAAACTCAACAGTAAAAAAAACCCAAACAATCCTAACAGAAAATAGGAAAGAGTGGAACACATACATCATCAAAGAAAAGTTTTAGATCTATATCTTTATATACCTGACTAGCATGAATTATTAGGAAATTCAAATCAAAACCACAAGGATGACTATAATCAAAAAGATATACAGGCTGGGCTCTCTGGACACACGCCTGTAATCCTGGCAACTTGGGAGGCTGAGGCAGGAGGATCGGAAGCTCAAGGCCAGGCAAACTCAAGCTCATTCTTCAATACCTAGCTCTGAGCTTATGAAGCCTTCCCCAATTGCTCCAGCCAATGACACTTGTCTTCAGATTTAACAATAATGAAGAAGTTAGCGAGGACTTTTGGGAAGACAGATTCGGTGTACAAGCCAAATTCAAGCAGAATGACAGGTGAATTGCAAAATAATACCAAGACATTCTTTCCTTTCCATTCTACTCTCTCTTGAGTGGACAGTGGAGGTTTTCAGAGACTACATGGTATGTGGATCTCAATGGATTAAATGCAGAAGCAAATATGAGAATCCAACATCTGTCTTTTATTAAGCCAGTCATCAAAGAGATAAAAAAATGTGAAACAATGTTCCTCTTTTCATTTTTTTCTGTTTTTGAAAATATTCATTTTCCTAAAAGGATGCTACTTATGTTAATATGCAATGATTTTGTTATTTCTCTTTTAAAATAATTTACAATTGTTTAAAATTTCTTAGTTTTGTTTTCTAATGCAATAAGTATCTATAGATGTGATGTTCACTTATAAAAAAGCTCTTTGGGGGTCCTTAATAATTATAAAATGGGACTCTGAGCCCAAACTCTTTTGAGAACCACTGCATTCCAAGATTATTTAGGATAACCAACAGAGTGCCTGAGGCTGGACATCACATATTCACAGGGGAGCAGGCAACTCAGTTTTCTTCAACAGCATTTATTGCCTTGGAGAAGAAGGAGAAACAAAGAAAATATATTATTCGGTTGATCTACTACTGGGGTTTGGCAAAATTGCTGTGGTTAGAATAGGTCAAGCTCTCTCGTTCCTCCAGATAAGGAGGATAAACCTGTCGCCTTAATAGATTAATATTCACAGTTTGCAAGAATGGTAAGATTATGAGGTTGTTTTTTCTTTTTTAATACTGAACTTCCAGTTCCTTCACAAATCCCCCATGGGTTATTTTAATCTGGTTAATTATACACTTCAAGTAGTTTTTTCAATTTTTTTTTTTTTTTTTTTGGTACTGGGGATTAAACCCTGTAACATTCATTCTACCTCTGAGCTATATCCCCAGTCCTTTTTATTTTATTTTGAAATAGAATCTCATTAAATTGTGAAGGTTGGCCTCCAACTTGTAAGCCTCCTGCCTTCACCTCCCAAATCCTGGGATTATAGATGGGTATCACCATGCCTGGGTTTTTTTCGGGGGGGGGGGGAATTGAACCCAGGGGCACTTTACCACTGAAATATATTTGAAAGCCTTTTTAATTTTTTTATTTTGAGGCAAGATCTCATTAAATTGCTTAGAGCCTTGCTAAATTGCTGAAGATGACCTAGAACTTCCGATCCTCCTGGATCACAGGTGTGCACCACTGTACCTGGCCATGCCCATCTTTTTTCCAATGCCTTATAATCCAGGCATTATGTTCAGTGACATAAACAGAGACCAACAATTTTATTTCATGGTTCAATATGCCTCTGTTGAGACTTTTCTGAGTCACTTCAAACCATTGGGGTATGTTAAGAAGCATCTATCTGATTACTCTGACCCGGTTACAAATTTTCATACAGCTAAGGGATTCCTGATGAAGATGAGCTGTTGATGATGGTGGTGACACTGATACTGGTGCACTGAATCATCCAACAAATACTTTTCGGGCATTTAGAATAACACAGGTCCAGTCCTGACACTGAGGATCCAGCATTGGACAGTGGAGGCAAAAATCCATGTCCTCTCAGTACTCACATTCCAGTATGGGACACCAAGAAAAAAAATAAGTGAAATACACATTGTGTGTTGCAGTGAGGCAGGAGAAAGGGTTAAAATAAATAAGCAGGAAACTTGGGCTCCTTCAAGGTCAGGTTTCTATTCAGCGGGGCTGAGTAACTACAAACACAAGACAGTCTTCATCAAGGTCAGGCTGACTCCCATGTAAGCAGGAAAAACTGATAGTGAGACATCTGTCTAGTATCTGGACCCCCATCAAAAAAGGGAAGGGGGGCACAGTAACCTGACTGGACCAAACAGTGCATGAAGAGCTCGTGGACACTGAGTGCCTTACCCGGGATTGGGTAGGGGGTTAGTTTCCTTAACCCTGTAGATCCACATAAACCCCTAGACAGTAGCCACTGTTCCGTATCCCTCTTTTAGGACTCCTTCCCTTTGGGAGCTCTGCTTTATTTCCATTACTCTAATAAACCCTGTTACTTTGCTCTCATCCTTATCTCCATGGATTTCATCCTGCCAATTTGTGAGACAAAGAACCCAACTCCACACTCCTATAGCATGAAAGTTGTCAGAATCAAAATGGAATCACTAATGTCATGTGTTGGGGGAGAGGGATTCTCATGCATATTTGTCTGATAACAGGAACTATCACAAAAGGCTCTGCTGAAACAACCATCTTGCAGTTAAGGCAACTTCTATAAGACATCTATCCAGTGCAATAGCCAGTCCTAGCAAGAAGCCTTACCAAACCACAACCTTACAATCAGCGTTTGCTTCTATGAAGACCTTGTGTATGAGTCCATTTTTTAATTACTCTAATGAAATTTGTGAGGCAATCTAACTTTATAAGGAAAGCACATTTACTTAGCTCAGTTTGATCAGTTCAGCTCTAGTGAGGGTCCCTTAGCTGCCTCGCATCAAAGTGGGCACATACGTAGAAGAGAAATATTACATCTTGAAACAGGAAGCCAGAGAGGGGTCCCAGGACCCCTTCTGAGGTGCATGCCCCAGTGACCTGGGCACTCCCACTAGACCCCACTCCTTAAAGGTCTTACCATCTCCTAATACCACCACTCTGGGGACCAAGCCCCTATACATGAACTTTTGGGGGGACACACTTACACCAGATACAAATCAAGCACCCTTTCCTAGCAATGTCCAGCTCACAACTTGCACCCACCTGTGATTAACCCTGTAAGCAATGAAAAACCAATAAAAGTTTACTTCAAACTGCACCTCCCCTGCCTTTTCTCTCTCTCTCTCCCTCCCTCCCTCCAACTTTCCTCTTATTTCAGCCTCCCTGGGCCCATGATTCTTCACAGCACACATATCCTGGATTATAATCCCTTGAAATACTCCCAGATAAACTTGTTTCTTCAGAGAGTCACTCTGTTGTTATTTTAGGTTGACGATTGTGATTGTGATAAATGCTCGAGGGAGAAAAGTAATCTTGGAAGGGGATAGAGGAATTGGGACTTTGGATGCAAAATGCTAGAGAGGGTGACAAGAAGGTCTCAGTAAAATGTGATATTTAAATGAAGACCTCAAGGAAGTGACAGAGAAAGCGGTGACAGGAGAGAAAAGTAATTTAGGCAGAAAAAGCCCAAAATCCTGAAGGCAGGAGAGAACTTGGTGTATTGACAGACACCAAGGAAGTCAGTGTAGCTGGAATGGAGAGGGAGGGGTGGAAAGAAGAGGAGGCGGAGCAGGATGGGGAGGAGGGGAAGAAAGAGGAGAAGGGAAAGGAGAGAGAGGCTGTGAACACTGCCAGCAACAGAGCTATAGCGAAGCTTGGCCTCACAAGCTCCTCCCCATCACGTTCCCTGCTGTCTAAGGCTCCAACCATTCTTAGCATCTAATGGAAACAAGAAAATGGAAATAAGCTAAATATCCAACAATAGAGTTTAAAGCAATTAATCTTTAAAATTCATACCTATGCAAGTCATTTTGACTTAGGAAAAAATGTTTATATCATTAAATGGAAAAAGTAGGGACCAAAGCTGCTTTTGTTTAAGAGCATGCATATATACATCCTTCCTCCTCCCCAAAGAATTATACCTCTGAAGGGTTGAATTCTTAGCATTTTAATTCTCTTATTACTTTCTAACCTTTCTGCAATAAATCTTTATTACTGTTAAAATCAGAAAATAATAACGTTTAGAAGTGAAATAAATAATTCAGTCCAGTGTCACTTCATCCTCAATGAACTATTTCAGCTCATAAATTTATGAGATACTGTCAAAATATTAAGGGAGTTTTAAATAGTCCAAGGTTAGCACTGTTAAGACCTAGATTGCAATGTGAGTCTATGAGATATTAAAATAATTTGAGAATTATAGAAATGACTTTATAACATATGCTATTTGCTTTACAGCAGAATTAAATGAACAGATTCATCTTGGACCTCATTTACCGGGATTAATATATCAACTTCAAAAATATTATCTTAAGTAGCTCTATCTCAAGAATTGTATTATATCAAAAGACCAAGAACTAGTAGAAAATCAAGACCCACAATGATAAACATAGCTGTAAAATCTCATTATTATTTTTTAACCAAACATCTTCCACCGAAAGATTATATTATTTGATATTATAAATGAGCCTCTTTAATTACTTCAGCATGTAGAACATACTGATATGATATAGCAAATACTTATTTTATTCTGTATAACTTTTGGATTCTAATTTCCACAAGGCTCAAAAAATAGAATAATACTAGCGCCGTAGAATCTTCCCCTTTTGCTAGCTTCCACTCATTGCCCACAAGTGAAGCAGTATGCATTCACTTGTCGCTTGCTCCCTGTACTCAACATGATGAGGCTCATCCGCACTGTTTGGCATAGCAGTGATTCTGTTATTTTCATTGCTATATCCTATTCCCAGGTGTAAGTCTGCCACAGTTTAGTTCTCCATTCCATGAAGTAAGACATTCCAGCTGTTGATCGGCTGGAGTTGTTGTAACGAGGGTCGCAATGAACATTCCTATTCCGTTGCGTTTACCCACTCTAGTGTATTTATTGTTCGATGAGCTGCCTTGGTCTTAAAACCTGGCTGTACTTCAGAATCACGCTGGTTGCCTGGATGCCAGTTCTGCCGGTAAAGCTAACCTGAGTTGGAATTGAGAACTACTGTGCTACACGTCAAGAACCTTAGCCAAAAAGCAAAAGTAATCTCATTCAGGAAATTCTCAATAAATTGCTTTCTAGAAAGAATACATTTAAATGCAATGTAAAAATTAGGTTGGGTCCATATTGACTTTGTCTTTCTTTTTTTTTTTAACTTCAGTCTCCAAAACCAAAAGATTATGTGTACTTTTTTATGATATTGTAAATGATCTCTAAAGAACTTTAAAAAATTCCTCAAATTCTCAAAAAAAGTTACTTTAGACATGTTTTAAAGATGTATGTGTTATGATTTAGCATACTTTGCGTGGGGGAATTAAAAAATTTAGGCATTAGTCTCGTAGCTTCATAAAGAAGATGACTTCAAAAAGGCAAGAGTTTATTTTCTATGGTCCAGATCATAGCCTGGAATTAAATGAGATCCATTTAGCTGCTGCAACTGAAAATTTAGTTGGTATAGTTTAATTTCCTGGTTTCTTAAAACTGTTTTTTTGGATCCATGCCCAGGAGCTGTCTTGATGAATGGATCTTAGAGAATGAAAACCAAAAATGGACAATGTAGTTCCAGAAATATAGCAACAAACAGTATGGAAATATCACAAAGCTCTAAAAATTGTTTTTTTCTTCTCAGTTTCCCAAATGCATTGGTAGGTAGGCTAGAACATAGGCCATAAATGACTGTTTTATCATGTGTGAAGAATATGTTCCAAACTTACTATTACTGATTTGTAGTCAGGGAGCTGAATGAGAACTGACTTCAACTTGCATTGCGATGAGGACTGATTTAAGGTTCCTGGTCCGTAATAATTCTTCCACTACCTCCCTTCCTAACTGACATGAATTCAACTATATGACATGAATTCAACTATTTAACCAAGAAACAATATTTGAATTTTGACTATGTAGGCTTCTTGCAAGGTTCTGTAGGGCCTATAAAGTCCCCACTCTTGTGGGGGACTTTCCAATCCTTTGGGGTGATTTGAAGGTCATGCATGATACAAGAGAAGCCCAGCAGGCTGAACGATTCTTTTCATAAGCAGTGGGCAGGAGCTGACTCTCAAGGGACTTCTTAGTTAGACTTCTTAGGTAAGCAGGAAGGGGAAGAGCTGCTCACAGAAGAGCAAAGGCACAGGGGAAGAAAGGGGCAGGATGTTCAGAAAACAACAGGGAGAACAATTCTGCTGGAGTGAGTCTTCTAAAGTAAGGTTATTAATGGTTTGTAACTGTAACTAAATGCCGAGCAAAAGATGATGTACTAACCCACCAGTTCCATATTCCAGAGTGAAAAGACCTTGGTGACAGCTAAGAACTAAAGATGACCTACTGACCAATGATGGTAACAACTAAGCAATTGGATATAAACAAAACAATCAAGAAGGAAATTGAAGAAAACGTGTCTACATATATGAATTAATACCAAACATAAGGGTAATTAAAATCTACAACTAAATTAAGATTACTCTAACTACGTCCTGCTAACAAGGCATTCCTGTCAGTTGCTCAAATAGGAAACTTGGAATGCATCCTCCATCCCATTCTCGTCAGCCTCCCTCCTTTGATCCATCCACCACCGAGAGCTCTCAGCCCTGTCTCCACTTATTTCCACCCACCACCACCTGGGGCCAAGTCAGCTCATCTCTCTCCACTTTCCATCTGGTGTCCCAGTTTTCTTTCTCAATTTTCATGCCCCCTCATTCTTTCTGTTTCGTATGTTGAAACATAATTCCCAAACTCATTTGCTAATGATCTTTGGGTACATCTTTCAACTTGGACATTTTAAGAACGCTGGAAGGAAGGCAGCTATCGTGATGACGTTGACAACTAGTGCTGTGTGCTGTGCTGCAAGGGGGATTCCAGTCCTCCATAATCTCTAGCACAAAATTCAATAACTCTCTTGATTGGTCACTTGCAAATCACCTTTATTCATATATTTTTTTAAAAAGAAGGGTTACTTAGCCCAAGGATAGAGGGAGAATATTTCACTTTTACATCCCATCCAGATGACATTGTGACCACAAAAGTCTCCACCTTAGAGAGACAGTGGCATACAAGAGTGGTGAAAAATCAGTTTGGAAAAGAAATCATCATCCTATAGTGTTTATTGAGTGTAATTTACCAGAGTTTCTGTTATATCTGTGATCTTACAATTTTCCTGGATTATTTTCAGGATCATGTTCCTGCTATGACTGCCCCATGTTACAAATGAAAGCTCTGAGAGAGTATCTGCCCATGGTGACAGAGCCAGTAAAGGGCACCAGTAGGTGGAAGGGAGAACTGGTGAAGCAATCTCTTTAAAGAATCTACAATTTACCCAATATAACCTCGGTGAAATTATCAACACAGTATGGAATTTCCATCTCTATAATATAAATTTCCATTTATATAATAATTTCCCATCATGGTTGAAATGACATTTACCCATGTTTGTCTTATTTTTTATAAGAACCATAAATGCATAATAAGACAATTGAATAATAAAAAATATTATTCAGAAGCAAATGTCTTCTGATGCTCACGTTTTGGTTAGAGTCTTTGAATTAAAAAAAAAACTTAAAATAAGTTTGATAAATAGTATGTGTCTAACCCAAATGATAAACAAAGTCTTTGTCCTAAATACTTGGGAGATGCGTGTAGCTCCATGGTCCATGTCACTGAGTTTGTAGGTTGAGTGAGCAAACAGATGAGTATGAGTAAGAGCTGTGATGGTTTCTTTGGAAATTCTCAATGCACCAGCATGCTCTAAACCACAAGTATCCAAGGAGATGCAGCACTGCTGAGAACAGAAATCCAAGTTGAGCTGGCATGAAGCAGGAGTCTGCATGAGAATTCTGAAACCTCTTCAAACTCGAACATTTTAAGAACCCTGGAAGGCGGCTATTGTGGAAAAAAAACAAACAAACCTAAGAGACCTGTCAGGTCACCTGGTATAGAGTATATAGTTAAATTCCTTTCTTTATGGGCCTTAAACTAAAGTTATAAATACCACAGACTGTTTTAGAGAGGAATGCCACATCTCTGTTGGAGGGAAAGTTCTTCCTATAAGAATTAGGAGAAAGAGAACTACTAAATCCAGGAGTTATACACATTTTATTTATACAGTAATTTCCCAAAGTTGGAAAGATTATAGATGAGGAAACTAGTGTCCAGCAACTCTAACTAATTATCCAATCACACAACTTGTGATGGTGCTGGAATTTGAACCTAAATGTCTTGATATCAGATTCTCTTCCTCTGGTGGTCAACTCTTTAGCGTGGCCAGAGAAGATCAATGGATTTATCATCTCATGGAAAGAAACTACAGAATCACAGGATCCTGAGGTTGAGAGACATGTGATTTTAGCACCATGCCATACTCATCGTTACACCTCCAATACATCATGGATACGCAGTGTGTTAATAGAATGATGGATGAACAGACGTATGGATGGGTGCGTGGGTGGATAGAAGCGTTCCCTGTCCTGAGGCTCTTTGGACTCACTGTCTTTTCCATATTGAAAGACTATATTTCAGAGTATAGTAGTCAGAAGACAATAGTGTGATATTGTTTGTGCTCCCTTCCTCTAGGCAAACTCAAGCCGGTAAAATGGGAAAAGTTTTCTGTAACAATTTGTCACTAACTTTTTTAGCTACTTTTCCAGCATATTAAATACATGTTTAGGTTATTTGTAGTTGTTTTGTTCCCATGAATATAAGAAATATTCCCCTCCATCTCACCACCTCATTCACTTGCTGTTGCTCAATACAGTACTCAGAGGGAGAACTGTGCTTCTTTAAGGTGTTCCATCTCCCTTTCTGGCAAAGTCCCATGTCTTGCATTAGTCCTGAGAAGGTAGTTCCAATTTCTCTTTAACTGAGTTTCACAGACTCCAACTGCCCAACTGATTCTGAAGTTATGGAAAGCAAACTTCATGCAAATATCACCACTGAAGCCAAGGGACTCCATATGACCATGCTAGTCATTGCTGTTGCCTCACTTAGCACAGATAAGTGAGGGACATCACTTTCATATTGGCTCTGCCCCCTTGGGGTAAGCAGGGCAGGTGTCCTTGGGGACAGAGCTGGCATTGCTGCCCACTGTCTCTGTGGTCCACCTGGCCTCATCACTCTTCTTCCAGAAGTCTCTGTTTCTTCATGGTATTAGTGGCTTATATCTATAGACTTTAGATGGTTCTCTTCTGGCCAAGGAGTATCTTATTTCATACTCTTTGCCAGCAGTATTTGGTTTCTCTCTGGAAGTGCTTGATAATGGCAATAACTCTCATTTCCAAGTCTTTTTTTCTGGAGAGGTCCTAAGCCATCAATCCAGGATGGTGTGGGTGATAATCCTGCTTAGATACTAATGGAAAACTGATATGAACAAATGATGTTATGAGCTCATCAAATGACAAAGCCTGTGAGTTTAGTGACATGAGAACTAACCACACTTCTCCAAATAGCTCCAGCATCCCAGCTGCCATTTCCTGATGAGAAAGAAGCATGTGACCATGGCCAGCGAGTGGCTGGGCATAGTCAGGGATCCTTTCAGAAGCAAAATCAGGGAAGGAACATGCTTATAAGAGGCATTTCCTACACTAGAGCTGCTTGTGCCTTAAAGAATACAAGAGACACTCTTTGAAAAGGTAAATTGTCGATTTTGGGGGGAAGGTGTAAGAATAAAGTGGAAAACTGAGAGCAATTTACCTCAGTAAAGGGAAATTTTATTTAAAATAGAAAACAAAAATAATATTACTTTTGGAGTGTGTGTGTGTCTATACTCCTGTTAATAATAAATTCCCTTCAGAACACCAAATATGATCTTCCTAAGCTAATTGAAGAAGGGAGCCATCTTCCAGCTTATCCTATCAATCACTTATCGGGTAAATCTTTTTTCTAGGTCACCACATTGGCAGAACAACCAATGCAGAGATGAGGCTGGGTTGAAGAGTAGCTCCAAAAACATACATCCAAGTCCCAATCCCCTGCCCATGTGAATGTGACCTTATTTGGAAATAGGATCTTCAAGATGTAATTAAGTTAAAGATTGTAAAATGAGATCGTCTTGGATTTAGGGCAGGGCTTAAGTCCAATTATTGCTGTACTTTTAAGGGAAAGGAGAAGGAGATCTAACACAGAGTCATTGGGAAGAAGATTGTGTGAAATTTGAAGCTATCATTTGCATTAGCTGCCACACATTTGGGTTGCCAAGGGCTGACAGGGGCCAACCACCACAGCTACAAAAAGGGCATGGAACAGAATCTTCCTTAAAGATTCCGGGAGGAACTAATCTTCCTGATACTTTGATTTCATACCTGACCTCCAGAATTGTGAGAGATAAATGGCTCCTTGTTTTAATCCATCCAGTTTGTGGTAATTTGTTGCAGCAAATCCAGAAAAACCAATATAGCCCCGTGCCTTGAGTCAGAGCATAGAAGTAAACAGAATATAACTAATAGAAATGATTACTTTGATCCACTGTGGAGCCTGTTTGGTGAATATCTATGTGACATTTGAAAATGAGTAATTCTCTATTAGACAAAATATGTTTAAATTCTAGCAACCTTGCCTAAAATCTCCATGAAATTAATATGAGGGGCCAGAGGTTATACTCATACCCTTGGTGAATTCAGGATTTCTGAGTAGGGTACCAGGGTTTTATTTGCAGAAAAGTCTGATAAGTCTTGACCTGAACAGTGTTTGGATCCTGTGGAGCTGGCAGTCATCCTCCAGGGCTCAATCTCTAAGGAGGAGGAATCCAGGAACTATTCTTTTATGTTCAAGACAATGTACAGGATGCAGAAGGAACTTACCCCAGGGAGGAGTAAAGTGGATCTGGCTTCCTCCAGAAAAGGGGAAATGTTGCAGTGCTGCCCATTTTTGTATCTTTCACCTTATTGTCTGGCCCTCACCCTTGTATCAGATAGCTGGGAATGGGCAGCGACAGAATGAAATGCAGGTTAAATGGTTGATTGAGGCCTCCAGGGCAGAAGAGGCTGTGAGGGTGAGGCTGTGTTGGGAACTGATTGGCAGATGCAAGGTGGGTCATTGCCCTACTTGGCTGGATGGCTGTTGGAGCAGAGCAAGAATGAGCCACAATCCTTGGCTAGAGCGCCCTGTTGGACACTGGCTCACCACTAAAGCAGCATCCATGTCTAGAAGGGATATCCCAACAATGATCAGGAAACACCAAGGATAAGAGCACAGTTAGAGGGTATATTAGAAAAATGTCATGGGCCCCTTAACCGTATAGAATGATTTGAGGGTTGCAATTGCTTTAGCTAATGGCATCTAATGCTTCATTACGGTTTATACATGCCCCCACACTCCAACTCCCGACCACACATTCAAAGGCTGTGGTGATCTGAAGAAGCATGGTTTACTTTACATGCTGCTGAGCTAAGTAAGCCTCAAGATATCTGTTCCTGTATGACTGATTCTATAAAATAAATAGTGATGCAATGCTTAGTAACTGGCATGCGTTTTAAGTCATCTGGCTGGTCAAATTTTAAAAAATGGAAATTAATTTAACTTCCCTGTCTTCTTTAAATCTTTCACCCATTAGCCAGATCTTATTCATCCTGCCTCCTCCATATCTTTTATATCTATCTCTTTTTCTCTGGAACTTTAATTCAAGTCTTTCTCTTAGACTTGACAACTCCCTTACTCATCTCTCTCACTCTCTCAGGCACATCTTCCCCAGGGCTATCAGAGGGATCTTACCCCCAAAAAAGCAAATCTGATCATGTCCAGCCCTTAGAATTCTCCATTAGATGTCCTCCAGCTCCACTTGTGCCTCTGAAGGCCTGAAAGGTTGAAAGTCCCTCACAATCCTTGGGGCCAGCCTGACTCTCCAGCCTCTCTTCCCACCCTTTTTGCTCCTTCTGCCAAATCCAACTCCTACTTTATCACCAGATGTTATTCTCCAGCAATATTAATGATCATCTTCTGAACATGCTGTCTCATGTCTGTGATTTTTTTTTTTTTTTTTGTATACTTTCCCTGGGTTGGGAAATACTTGTTTGGCTTGCCAGTCTGACAAACTCTAGTTATAGTTCCCATGTTCCCATCTCACCTGAGACCAAAGCTTTCTTTCATCTTTACATTGATCCTACCCCACCTCTGAATTAATTTAGCCTCCTCCTTGCCCCCCCTTCTCTACCTCTTTTTTTTTTTAATAATTTGTTTTTAGTTGTAGATGGATGCAATATCTTTATTTTATTTATTTTTATGTGGTGCTGAGGATTGAACCCAGTGACTCACCCATGCGAGGCAAGCGCTCTACCACTGAGCCCCAGCCCCAGCCCTCTCCTACCTCTTTAACATAATTCTATGCTGGTACATGTTACATGACAGTTTTTTTTTTTTCAATTTGCCTTATTTCCCTATTAGATTGGCATTTTTAAAAGAGTAGGCCTGTATACTTAGTGTTATGATACATGTTTGCTACATGAAATCTGCTAAAGAATTCATCCACTAAAGCTTTGATAATTATAAACTTATAAATTTGTGTTGATCAAAGAATTTTCAAGAAACCCAGTTTCCATCTGATTGGATTTCTCAGCCAATTGTATCAGAGTATCAGGATTTGGGGCCTGGACAACAGTAGGATTTTTTTTTAAGTTCTGTGGCTGTAGAAAATTTCAAACCCAAGAGCAGCCAAGGTTGACAAGCTCTGATCTTGTCTACTCACTTACAAATGAGTAGTAACTTCATCCATCCATACCAAGAAGGCAGACATCTCATTATTCTTATTAGTGTTTTTTAGAATCTCTGGGGACAGAGTTCCAGAATCTCCTTTCCCTTTTAGAGTAGTTTTCTGCTTCAAAACAAATAAATAAAATTAAGTGTTAAAAGAAACTTATAGCTATCATAATTTATTTTTCAAATAAAAATTATTTTTATAATTTTTAAATAGGTTTAAAGTCCTTTTCTGGGCATCTGTTCTTTTATCCCCTGTTTGGCAGATGTTCTCTTAATTTGCTATGTCTTTGAGAAATAGTTATTGCATTACTGTTTCCTAAGAAGTGTGGATCATGATGGAAAAAGCTGGTTAGCAAATAGTTTATTTTTATCCTAGAGATTCCAACAGCAAAACTTCTTAGTCCTGCTCTACTGTTTTTCTATGATTTTTGTAAATACTTTTTTCAGGGAAGACCCCTCACCTATTAAACATTTATTTGGTTAAAAATATTTCTTAGCTCCCCCGGCCAAAGTGTACCCTTTACTGCCCCCAGATGCAAAACTCTGAGAGGTCTATGTGCCTTCTTGTGTTTTGGAATGTGAAGGAGGGATCCTTGGGGTGCCAACTGGAAGCAAAAATGATCATGAGATTACTCGAGAGTGTTTTGAATCTGAACAACTGCTCATAAATGCTAAATTCTTTCATCAATTTAAGAAAGCATCACCTCTTTTCTACAAACTTCAATCATTTTATTTAACATGTCATGCCCCAAACAGAATTTGCCTGCCCTTTAAATCATCCTCTATACAACACATTCCACTAACAATGCGGAAGCACAACACTTCTTTGATTTCTCATTTGTGGCAGAGACACACATCCATTCTCATAAGATCTTTTTTGTATCAGTTCCTTCCTCCAGGTCTCCACCATGCACTCTCCAGGTCTCTCCCTATCAGCTGTAGGAATTAACTTCACCAACTCCCCTCTTTGCATGGATTTTGTATCTACATATCCAAACTATCAAGGACCAAAAATTACATCTGTACAGAATATGTACATACTTTTTTCCTGACATTATTCCCTAAGCAATACAGTATAACAGTTATCACATAGCATTGCATGTGTGTTATAAGTAATCTAGAGAAGATTTAAAGTATATAGAGGATTGCATAGGTTGTAGGCAAATACCACACCATTTTATATAAGTGACTTGGGGATCCAAAGATTTTGGTATCTTTGGAGGTCTTAGAACCAATCCCTACAGAGACCAAAGGGTAGGTATTAGCTTCCTATTGCTGCTGTAACAAATTACCATGAATTTCAATTTCATGGCTTAAAACAACAAAATTATATTCTCATATGAATCTGGGTATCAGAAGTCCAAAGTGACTCTTCTAGACCTAAAATCAAGGTGTCAGCAGGGTTGCCTTCCTTATGGAAACTCCAAGGAACAACCTATTTCCTTGAGTCTTCCAGGTTCTGGGCTGTCAGCATTCCTTAGCTCACTGTTATTTCTTCCATCTTCAAATTGCTACCTTTTCAATTTCTGCTTCCATCATTCCATCTCAGTCTTCCCTGTGACTCTCTTGCTTTCCTTTATAAGGCCCCTTGTAATTACATCGACACATCCAGGTGATCCAAGACTATCTCCTCATCTCAGGATTTCCAACTATCTCCAATTTGTGGTGTTTTGTTGCAGTAGCCCTAGGAGCTAATATGATGTATTGGTAAGGAGATACTATTTTGTTTATGTTTTAGATTTTTATCTAGGGACAATTTAACTGATATGTCAGCTAATTAGCCCCTAAAACTTCCTTTGTCACATTTACAACATGCAAGGACCTTTGTAGATTATTGGCTCTGTTCCTGGGGCTTCACTAGTTGAGGACCTCAAATTGTCTTCTAGCATCTAAGAAGTCAAGTCATCTAAATCAGGGCCTGGAAAACAGCTTGGGACAGATAGTAAATATTTTAGCTTTTTCAGACCAAAAGACAAAATATTCTATAGGTACTTATAAAACAAGAAAGAAAACAAATTTTCACGTTTTTACTGACAAAATTCAAAATAACAATACAGTACAATTCCCTCTAATAGTACAGGTACAGTAATGAGAAGAATGGAATTCTTTTTGGAGTGATACTATTTCACTTAATTAGGATTCAAATGTGATAGGCCTATCATCAACATAGATTGTTAATGTTCATCTGTTAATGTTGATCTAATGAGATTTATATCTCATCGAATATTTCAATTCAAAGATGAAAGAGCATTTCATGTATGAAAATGTTTTTCACACAGATAAGTACTACCAAATACTGTTATCAATTCATGAGAATATGATTTTAATTAAGCATATTGATGATTTGAAATGCATTTGCAGAGTTCCACTAAATTCTTCTCTTGATATTTGTTTTTTAGCATATCATTACATTGCAGATTAATCACTTCCAATTGAAGGTTAGGTGAAATCTCCTCAATTGCTCAGTTAAAGGGATTTTGAAGTACAGAAATTTCCCTTGCTTGTGCAGTAAGATCCAAAAAAACGCTGCTGGAACTGAAATTTGAACTCATAAAATATATACAGTACATTGCAAATTTGCATGGAAAATTGCATGTAGATCTCACTTCTTATCTTTTAACAGCACTGGAAATGAATAAGGCATCTTGATATTTAAATGATGTTAGTTTGTTGTTGAAATGACTTTGCCATAGTTTAAGTTTTCAAATGAGCACTATTTGGCCTTGTGATTTTAGGTGGAATTCATTAACAAACACTATCAAATTTGCAGCAAAAGCTAATTTCCAAAGCCATTCAGTGTTCAGCAGCTGTGGTTAAGGACAGTTCTTCTCATTAAAAGAAAAAAATTCCATCTCAGCCCTCAGCTCAAAAAATCACAATAAAAATTTACCACTGCCAAGCTACTGAAGTACTAGGTGGTATAGCAAGTCAGGACTTTTGGCTTCATTTTCTGACAAAAATCCACAGAACTGATAATGGTTATGTTCATGAGGGTGAGTAAGTTCACCACTGAAATTATTATGGCACATGATAGATTCGAATATTTTTTGCAAAGAACCTGTGGATGAATATTACAATAAATAACCACAGATTTTAAATGTCTTACATTTTTTTCAGCTTTGTAAATTTACCCAACTAAGGCTTTTACTGTTCCATATATATTTCTGCCACCATCAAGTGTGACATATCTTAGCAGATTCCACCTCAGGTTGTACTAAATTGGTGTTTTCTCAAATTCTTTGAAATTATTCTCACTTCCAGTTGTTCCATGATAACTATTTATAGAAGCCAATTCTTTAGTTACTTCCAAACTGGCACTGACTTCTTGAATAAATAACAACTGAGCGATATCAACAATATCTTTAAGTTTGTCAAGAGCCAAGGAAATTGCTCCAAATTATTTGCCTTGATTTTTAATTATTCTTGATATTGCTTCTAATGTCCTCAACTCTCTAAGAAAGTGTTTGCGTTGAAAGACTATATGTGGGGAGATAGCTCCATGTTACGCCTTTAAGATGGTGACTAGCCATTGTGAAAAGTGTGTAAAAAGGAAGGGCACGGAGGAAGGAGAGACTATGTGATTGGTTTACTGTTGGTTCCACGAACGTGATCAGCTCATGGACAGAATTCAGGGGGCTTGTGTGCCTTACCACATGGACAGCTGCTGGCTACGTGCATTGTCTCTGATTGGCTGAACGGCCCTATAAGTTGAATGCTTGTTCCTCAAATAAACGAGTGCCTGCTTTGACTGGTCTCCCTGGTGCGTCTGATTGTCCTGCGTGGAGGGCTGGGAACGGATGGCCAGTCAGCTCCAACTCTTCCTGACTTCCACTGCTAGGTGAATGTGGGGGTGCCTCTTCGGCCTGATGGTTCGGGACGGACTGTAACCCCCGCATTGTGGTGCCCCATGTAAGGACTGGGAGAAACCGAAAACATAAGTGGCAAGTTGGGCCAATCGGGTGAGTAGATCTGCAGGTCTTCGGGTTAGAGTTTACCTAAAAATGGGTCAAGCTAATGGAAAAGAGGACCCTGCTCTGAAAGCTTTCAGATATCTGCTTAAGAGTAGGGGCTTGGAGGTTTCAGATACCCAAGCTGAAAAGGTCTGGGAGACTGTCACGCAGGCAGCTCCCTGGCTCCCCGCTAGTAATCTTTTCGATTGCTCCACATGGGAGCAAATGGGACAACTGGTCCGTAAGAGGAAAGTCAATTTAGGGGAAGATCCCCCCCCCAGGTGTCTATCCTACTTTGTCGGCCCTTAAGGCATGCTTCTCTCCTGAGGCATCCAAAGAGACCTCTGGGGAACAAATAAAGAAATCAAAAGGACCTTCCGAGGACTCGGAGGAGAAGACGGAGTGGGAATGTTTTGATCGGGAAAGACTTGATTTTCGGAGGTCCTCAGTCACTCCTCCGATTGACAGGAAGGATCCTACTAAGCCCAAATGGGATCTCTCTGCCCCCTGGGATGATTCCCCCTTGCCCTCAGCCCCTGAAGTAGGCTCACAAGCTTCCCTGCGGGAAGACAGTCGACCTCCGCCTTATTGTCGTCCTTCCTCTGAGGATGGTCGGCCGCTATTTTCCCCTGCTGAGGGGAGGTCCCTGCCTCCGCCCACTCAGGCGTTCCCCATAGTCATCAATCTGGGTCAACCCCTGGATTGGCGTCCTTGGGGATCACAAGACCTTAAGGAACTTAAGAAGGCAGTTTCAGAGGATGGGCATAACTCCCCATGGGCTGAAACCATCCTTCAAGGATTGGCTCATCAGCAGTGCCCAACTCAAGATTGGAGCAGTTTAACTAAGGCAGTTCTTCCTGGTCCATTGTATCTCAAGTGGTGTGCCTTTTCTGATGAGGAATGTCGTTCCCAAGCCAAAAGAAATCAGGCAGCTAACCCCCCTGTCCCAGTCACTTATGGGATGCTCTCAGGAAACAATGATCAATGTGCCACGGGCCCTCAACAGGCCACCATTCCAGCGCCCTATCAAGAACCGGTCCAATCACTAGGCCTGGCGGCCTGGAAGAAGTTAGAGGAAGGGCCCGCAGAGCCCCCTATATAGGGAATAACTCAAAAGGCCACTGAGGACTGGCCACCTATATCGAGAGAGTAGAAAAAAGTCTCCAACGGAAGTTCCCTCCTGGGCCTCTGAGGGATCAATTTGTAAAAATGCTGGTTTGGGAAGGAATGACCACTGATCATAAGCTGGCCTGTGCTGGGATGAAAGATAGGTCAATGGGGAGATGGATCATAGCCACCAAGGATGTAGGGACTCATACCCACCAATCTCAAGCCTTGGTGACAGCCTTACAGGCCCAAACAGCTTCTCTTACAGAGGCCTTAACTTCTGCTCTCACCTCTGTAGCTGTGGGAGGGCAATCTAGACCCCCTAAATGGGACAGGCATTGTTATGGATGTGGTCAGCCTGGCCATTTTAAGAGGGAATGCCCTAGTAGCCCTCCAAAGCCTGGTGGTAAGCCTAATCAAGGCCTTCCAAAAAAAACCCCTGCCCTAGATGTAAGAAGGGGCTCCACTGGCAAAAGGACTGCCGATCCAAATTCGATATCCAGGGCAATCCTTTAAACTGAGGGAGAGGCACCCTCCAGCCCCGTTAACCAAAGGAGGCCCAAATCCTGGGGGTATGGGGCCTCCAAGTGGGTCACCTCCTTTTCTAGGCTAGAGTGGACTACCCCTAAGCTCTTTTCTAGCAAGCCTCTCACTGAAGTCATAAATGTGTTCCCTGATGGAGGCAGAGGTTTCTGTGGTAGTCGTCCTCCAAGGAAAAACCCAATATTTCCAATAGACTAATGGGTCAGCTCAATTTAAAGAACTATATCTCATAGCTATGGCCTTGGATAATATTCGAGAGTCCATGAACCTTTTCTCTGACAGCCTTTATGTGGTCAATCTCCTTCCTACCCTATTCTCATCATATATTAGATTAGACAAAAATCCGATTACACCCTTGATGATACAGGTAAAAACCCTCCTCAATGAATGCTCTATGCCTATATTTTTATAACATTTAAGAGGACACCAAAATCTGCTGGGAATAATAACCCAGGGAAATTATTTAGCGGATCAGTTGGCTTCTCATGGCACCATGACAATGACCACTATCCCAGATTCGAAATTATCACAGGCGCAAGAGCTTCATGACCTCACCCACCTTAACTGGTGAGGGTTACACCACAGGTTCCCACTAGTGCCCATAAAAGACTTAAAAAAGATTATTAGAACCTATAAATCTTGTTTGCCCTTTTTACAAATTCCACCCCTCCAATCTCCTGGGGTAAATCCCAGAGGGTTAAAACCCAATGCCATCTGGCAAACTGATGTAACTCACTATACATCCTTTGGCAAACTCAAATATGTTTTTGTGACCATAGACACTTGCTCTCATGCTTGTTGGGCCACCATCCACATAAGAGAAAGGGCTAAACATGCACAAAGTCACTTTTTATAGTGTTTTGCTATATTAGGAATACCTCAACAAGTGAAAACAGACAATGGGCCTTGTTTTGTGAGCCAAGCCCTACAGGGATTTTTTGCCCAATGGCATATTAAACATTCCACTGGAATTCCATACAACCCAAGAGAACAAGCCATCGTAGAGTGACAAAATAAAACTATAAAGGATCAATTACAAAAACAAAAAGAGGGAACCAACCCCCATGATCATCTATGGATGCCTATGCTCACATTAAATATTTTTAATTTTTCAAAAGAACAGTCTCTAACAGCCTTCCAAAGACACTGGTCCAATCAGATGCCTTATATCAAGATTGAGGTCCAATGGAAGGACCCCCTAACAGGATGTTGGCGTGGACCTGACCCCCTTATAAGTGAAGGCCAAGGCTTTGGATGTATTTTACCAATAGGCAAATCGAGCCCTATTTGGGTACCACTAGGAACCTTAAGTATTGTCATTCCAATAATGACCCAGAAGTACCCACTCTTGAGGGGTGATCTCTCTCCTTAATTTACAGAAATGGGCCCATGTAAACAACCATGGTGGACTGCTTGCCTGGTACTGACTGGAATTCTGATAATTGCTGTGCTGATATTCATCCTTGGGACAATTGTTCAGACGGCCATACAGAGCCTCCGATTCTACAATGGCACCCAGCCTTAACAGATAAGATCCCAACCAAGACCCAAGAGGGACTTCAGAGTCACTGCTGCTGTGATCGCTGCTGTGGCTGCATCCGCTGCTGCTGCAACTGCTGCTGCCGTCGTGATCACACAAACTACTCAAACTGCCCCAAAACTCCAAGTGGTCATTCATGATGTTTCTCATATACAAGAACAACATTTGACTCTCAGCAATCACCTCCCTGGGGGTATTATGATCCTCCAGCAAGAAATGGACATTCTATCAGAACAATTAACTGTATTACCTATACACAGAGACGCCTTTGTAATTCCCTCTGTGTTCACCTCTGTCAATCCTTTCTGGAGATTATTGCTACTCAGATGATAAAAAATTACTCCACCTACATCAGGGGACCCTGGAATGATAAGATGTTAAATTTGTCCTCCCAATTGTTGTCCTTGATTATTAAGCTCAACCATACAAAGGTGGAAATTTTGCCTTCTGCCCAATTTTTTACTGCCATGTGGCAAAAACTCACAAGCTTCTTTTCCATTCTAAATTTAGCCCTATTGGGCATTGGTGGTCTCATCCTTCTTCTGTTGCTTTTCGTTACCAGGTGCTGGAAATGCTATAGGGATAAGCAAGCCTAGCTCCAAAACAAGATCACAATGCTAGCACAGGTGCTTGAAGAACACCCCCAAACCCCTTGAGACCCTTGCAGGAAATCCAAAAGCCTTAAAATATGGGCCCACCATGAGGCTGGAATGGTAGTCAATGACGGGTAAGACCCCCTGAAAGACAGGGGCGACCTAAGACAGGCACATTCCCGAGGTGGACCATACAAAACAAAAAAGGAGAACTTGTGGGGAGCTAGCTCCATGCTACGTCCTTAAGATGGCGACTAGTCATTGTGAAAAGTGTGTAAACAGGAAGGGCATGGAGGAAGGAGGGACTATGTGATTGGTTTACTGTTGGTTCTGTGAACGTGATCAGTTCGTGGACAGAATTCAGGGGACTTGTGTGCCTTGCCACATGGACAGCTGCTGGCTATGTGCATTGTCTCTGATTGGCTGAATGGCCCTATAAGTTGAATGCTTGTTCCTCAAATAGACGAGTGCCTGCTTTGACCGGTCTCCCTGGTGCATCTGATTGTCCTGCGCAGAGGGCTGGGAACAGGCACCAGTCAACTCCAACTCTTCCTGACTTCCACTGCTAGGTGAATGTGGGGGTGCCTCTTTGGCCTGCTAGTTTGGGACGGACCGTAACCCCCGCAGCTACAAGTCTTAGTAAGTTTATTTTCTCTTGACACATTTCTTTGGCTGCTGTAATCAATCACAACTTACCTAACTCACCAATGATAAGACGCTTTCCTTTCTTGGCTAAGAAACAAGCCACTCAGAAACTTTCTTTGGTTGCAATCTTATTTTCATTATTTATTTTTGTGAAGAAATTCTTCCATGAAGAGAAATGTTTTGAACTTTTCTTTCACTGCTTTCTAATGAATTGGAGATACTGAGATGATTATTTAGTCTGGTTATGTTGACTTATATTGTATGCTTTTAGCACAAATCTAAAGTCACAGCATAATAAACAAAATGCTTTGCCATCTAATTTTATAACAAACTAATCTACACTCCACTGTGCCTTAAAAGTGTGGCACTCAAAGTCTAGTTTTCCTTTCATCTTGACGTAAGGGATATTTACTCTTTTAACTAATTAGAAATAAAGAAATGAAGAGAGGGAGGGGGAGGAAGGAAGGAAAGAAAAGACAGAAGGCATAAAAGAAGGAAGGAAGGAAAGAAAGAAAAGGGAAATGAGCATGGCTGGGCCTCAGTGAAACTTTCTTTATGGATGGTGAAATTTGAATAATAACCATCATGTGTCATGAAATAGTGTTCTTTTATTTCCCCTATTTATAAATATAAAAATCATCTTAGTCTGTGGCCACACAAAAAGAGATAATTGCCAGATGTGGCTGGGGACTTATGGTTTGCGGACTTCTGTGTAGGCCATTAGATCATCACCAAAGCTCATCCAGCTCTGTGGTCACTTGATGCCCTTATCATTTTAGTCACTTCCTTGGCACAGGGCACCTGGACACTACTGTTACCTTACTCTTTCAAAGGAAAGACTATGTATTTTTTAAAATTTATTTATTCTACTTAGGTGTACATGACAGCAGAATGCATTTTGATTCATTGTACACAAATGGAGCACAACTTTTCATTTTTCTGGTTGTACATGATGTAGAGTTACATCATATGTGCAGTCATACATGTACCTAGGGCAATGATGTCCATCTCTTTTCACCATCTTTCCTGCCCCTATGTCCACTCCCCTCCCTCCCCTCCCCTTTGATCAAAGTTCCTCCATTCTTCCCATGCCCCCTCCCCCATTATGGATCAGCATCCACTTATCAGAGAGAACATTCAGCATTTTTTGGGGGGATTGGATTACTTCGCTTAGCATGATGTTCTCCAATTCCATCCATTTACCTGCAAATGCCATAATTTTATTCTCTTTCATTACTGAGTAATATTCCATTGTGTATATATACCACAGTTACTTTTTCCATCTGCAGAAGGGCATCTAGGTTGGTTCCACAGTTTAGCTATTGTGAATTGAGCTGCTATAAACATTGTAGTGGCTGCAGCACTATAGTATGCTGTTTTTGTCCTTTGGGTATAGACCAAGGAGTGGGATAGCTGTGTCAAATGGTGGTTCCATTCCAACTTTTCTAAGGAATCTCCATACTGCTTTCCAGATTGGTTGCACCAATTTGCAGTCCCACCAGCAATGTATGAGTGTGACTTTCCTCCCTACATCCTTGCCAACACTTACTGTTGTTTGTGTTCTTGATAACTGCCATTCTGACTGGCGTGAGATGAAATCTTAGAGTAGTTTTGATTTGCATTTCTCTAATTGCTAGAGATATTGAACATTTTTTCATATATTTGTTGATCAATTGTGTATCTTCTTCTGAGAAGTGTCTGTTCAGCTCCTTAGCCCATTTATTTATTGGGTTTTTTGTTGTTAAGATTTTTGAGTTTTTATGTATCCTGGAGATTAGTGCTCTATCTGATATGCTTGTGGCAAAAATTTGTTCCCAGAATGTAGGCTCTCTCTTCACCTCATTGACTGTTTCTTTTGCTAAGAAGAAGCTTTTTAGTTTGAATCCATCCCATTTCTTTTTCTTTCTTTACTTTTTAAAATTTTCTTTAGTTGTATATGGACTCAGTGCCTTTATTTGTTTTTATGTGGTGCTAGGATCGAACCCAGTGCCTCGCACATGCTAGGCAAGTGCTCTACCACTGAGCTACAACTCCAACCCCCCATTTCTTGATTCTTGATTTTATTTCTTGCATTTTAGGAATCTTGTTAAGAAAGTCGGGGCCTAATCTGATGTGATGAGGTGATGACTGGTTGGAACTATTTTTTCTTCTATTAGGCACAGAGTCTCTGGTCTCATTCTTAGGTCCTTGATCCACTTTGAGTTTTGTGCAAGAGAGATAGGGGTTTAATTTCATTTTGGTGCATATGGATTTCCAGTTTTCCTAGCACCATTTGATCAAGAGGCTATCGTTTCTCCAGTGTATGTTTTTGGTGCCTTTGTCTAGTATGAGATAACTGTATTTATGTCAGTTTGTTTCTGTGTCTTCTATTGTGTACCATTGGTCACTATGTCTATTTTGTTGCCAGTACCATGCCATTTTTGTTACTATAGCTCTCTGGTATAATTTAAGGTCTGGTAGTTTGATACTTCCTGCTTCATTGTTCTTGTTAAGGATTTCTTTGGCTATCCTGGGTCTCTTAATTTTCCAAATGAATTTCGTGATTGCCTTTTCTATTTCTATAAGGAATGACATTGGGATTTTAATTGGGATTGCATTAAATCTGTATAGTGCTTTGGGTAGGATGGCCATTTTGATAATATTGATTCTGCCTATCCAAGAGCATGGGAGATTTTTCCATCTTCTAAAGTTTCCTTCAATTTCTTTCTTTAGTGTCCTGTAGTTTGCATTGTAGAGATCTTTCACCTCTTTTGTTAAGTTGATTCCTAAGGACTATGTAGTTTGAACACTAAACTTTTATATTTTTTACCATTTCATTTATTTTTATTTAGTAATGCTGAACTTATTTTTACTTTATTTTATTTCTGTTTGCTAATAGTTTACTGTTTGTTTTTTTTTAAGTGACAAAAAAGCCCAGAGTTGGCAATTTTGTTTATTTTTTCAAAGATCCAGCTTTTTGTTTTGTCAATTTTTTGAATTGTTTCTTTTGTTTCAATTTCATTGATTTCAGCCCTGATTTTGATTATTTCCTGTCTTCTACTTCCTTGGGTGTTAATTTGTTCTTCCTTTTCTAAGACTTTGAGTCAAAGAGTCAATTCATTTATTTGTTGACTTTTACTTCTTCTAATGAAGGAGTTTAGTGCTATGAACTTTCCTCTTAGCACTGCCTTCATGGCATCCCAAAGATTTTGATATGTTGTATCGAAGTTTTCACTTGCCTCTAAGAATTTTTTTTATCTCTTCCTTGATGTCTTCTGTTATCCATGCATCATTCAATAGCATATTATTTAGTTTCCAGGTGAAGGAATAGTTACTGCTTTTTAATCTGTCATTGATTTGTAATTTTATTCCATTGTGGTCAGATAGGATGCAGGGTAGAATCTCTATTTTTAATAAACAAAATTGACAAACCCTTAGCCACCCTAATGAAAAGGAGGAGGGAGAAAACCCAAATTACTAAAATTCATGATGAAAAAGGAAATATCACGACAGACACTACTGAAATACAGAGGATAAGTAGAAACTATTTTGAAAATTTATACTCCAGTAAAATAGAAAACCCTGAAGACACTGACACATTTCTAGAGGCATCTGACCTACCCAAACTGAACCCAGAGGATATACACAACTTAAACAGATCAATTTCAAGCAAGGAAATAGAAGATGCCATCAAGAGCCTGCCAACCAAGAAAAGCCCAGGTCCAGATGGATTCTCAGCTGAGTTCTACAAGACTTTCAAAGAGGAATTAATACCAATTCTCCTCAAACTATTTCATGAAATAGAACCCTTCCAAACTCATTCTATGAGGCAAATATCACCCTGATACCAAAACCAGACAGAGACACATCAAAGAAAGAAAACTTCAGACCAATATTCCTGATGAACATAGATGAAAAAATTCTCAATAGAATTCTGGCAAATCACATAAAAAAACATATCAAGAAAATAGTGCACCATGATCAAGTGGGGTTCATCCCAGGGATGCAAGGTTGGTTCAACATACAGAAATCAATCAATGTAATACATTACATCAATAGACTTGATAAGAATCATATAATTTTATCAATTGATGCAGAGAAGGCATTTGACAAAATGCAACACCCTTTTATGCTCAAAACACTAGAAAAACTTGGGATAGAAGGAACATACCTCAACTTTGTAAAAGCTATCTATGCTAAACCCAAGGCCAACATCATCCTAGATGGAGAAAAATTGGAATCATTCCCTCTGAAAATGAGAACTAGACAGGGATGCCCTCTCTCACCACTGCTATTCAACATAGTCCTTGAAACACTAGCCAGAGCATTAGACAGACGAAAGAAATTAAAGGGATACGAATTGGAAAAGAAGAACTCAAACTATCATTATTTGTGGACAACATGATTCTATACTGAGAGGATCCAAAAAATTCCACCAGAAAACTTTTAGAGCTAATAAATGAATTCGGCAAAGTAGCAGGATATAAAATCAACACCCACAAATCAATTGCATTTCTATACATCAGTGATAAACCCTCTGAAAGAGAAATTAGGAAAACTATCCCATTCACAATAGCCTCAAAAAAAATAAAATACTTGGGAATCAATTGAACAAAAGAGGTGAAAGACCTCTACAATGCAAACTACAAGACACTGAAGAAAGAAATTGAAGAAGACCTTAGAAGATGGAATAATCTCCCATGCTCCTGGATAGGCAGAATCAATATTGTCAAAATGGCCATACTTCCCAAAG
>PVHX01008150.1:0-85515 GCA_004024805.1 Geosciurus inauris | reverse complement strand
TTGACCACTGAGCCACATCCCCAGCCCTATTTTGTGTTTTATGTAGAGACAGGGTCTCACTGAGTTGCTTAATGCCTTGCTGTTGCTGACGCTGGCTTTGAATTCGCCATTCTCCTGTCTCAGCCTCCCTAAGTGCTGGGATTACAGGCTTGCGCCACCAAGCCCGGCTTCTATTCATCACATTTTCTTCTGCATTTTAGGCAGTATCACTGTAGCAGGGACCAGCTAGCTGTCCACTAATCCTATTTCTGATCCTTTTCTCTGGGGACAGAGCTAGCCTCTGTTTCTCAGCCTTCGTTACACTGAGGTGTGCTCGTGTATGTTCTGGCTGATAGAGCATCAACCACTTCCAGCCCTGGCCAGGAGAACCTCCCAGCCATAATCCTCCCGGTTCTTTCCCTGCAGCCACAGTGCGGTAGCTTCAGGAACCTCACTTTGAACATGGCCCAGTCACAAGATGGAGAGGTTCTGGACCCTGAATTATTATTACTGACCAGCTGCTGACCAATCAGGAACATTCCTTTTGGTCTTTCCATTGGCAGGAAATAAATATCATATTTGATCCATTACATGGTTTGAATTATATACTCTTAATTTCTATTTAGTGAAATAAACCCTTATAAAATTGAAGTGTGGCTTAAAAAAAGAAACCATAGATTGAAGAGGATACTAATGGTAAAGCAAAGTAAACAAGAAGATAGCAGTGCTGTCATTTCTCCTACAAGTTTGCCAACAAGAGGAAGTACTGCCTTCCCTATACTCCCTGGGAGCCATGTTGGCATTAGGAAGGTGTCAGGCTATGGTGGAAAGGGAAGAGACTTTGAATTCAGACTTTGAGCTCAAGTTCTAGTTTTCCCATACAGGACCTCAGTTTTTTCATTTATAAAATGGAGCTAAGCCTATTCACCTTGCTAGGTGGTTAGCAGTAAAGCATAGTAGCTAAAAGAAGGAAGTTGGACCCCAGCTTTGCCATGTATGAACTTGGGTATACTGGCTGTGACACTTCAATTTTTTTGTGCTTTCGCTTTTTCATGTGGAAGATGGCAATGACAACTCATACTCCAGAGAGATAACTGGAAAATGAAATGGGTTAGCACAGCCCACCCTCCATATCTGTGGGTTTGGTAACCATGGATCCAACCAATCACACATGGAAAACATTTGAAAAAAAATTGCATCTTGCTATAATGTACAAACTTTTCCTTGTTATTTGTCCCTAAACAATACAGTATAGCAAGTACTTACATAGCATTTGCATGCATTAAGTATTTTGGAGATTATTTAAAGCATATAGGAATATATGCAAACACTACATCATTTGATATAAGGAACTTGAACATCCAGTATATTCTGGTATCCATGGTGGGGCCAGAGGTGTCTTGGACTCAAACCCTCCCCAGATACTGAGGGATGGATGACTATACATGCATAATGCTTAAAATGGTGCCTGCCACAAAGATGTATGAAGGTGTTTATTATTATTGTTATTATTGCAAGGAATAACTAGGATATGGACAAAAATTCCCCCAAACTGTAGACATTCATTAAATGGCAATAATGCATGATTCAAAGATGTTTGGCAATACTTATTTGCACATAAAAATCAGAATTTTAGTTTGACATGTTCTACATGCACAATATCCTATCATCCAGAAATTTCATTTTAACCCATTTTAGTTTATCCAATATGTGCTGGCCTGATGTGAAATAATCTGATTCCATGATTTAACAGGTTATTGCATTTTGACAAAATATGGCATATAGAAAGAAATCTGTCTTCTCTGAGACCAAAAGTTGATGACTTATGTGTGATGTTTCCTTCTTCATATTTATCTAGGTACCAAGTCCTATACACCGAAGCTTTATGAACAAGATTAGACATGCTTGCCCTCTTAGGTGGGAAAATTTCTACAATCATTTTTCAGAGAGGGAAGAATATCATTATGATTCATTAAAACATTTTTATCAGTAAAACATTTTTGAGCATGCACTCTCAAAATAAGGATATATTTACTTATTAATTATATATACCAACTATGCATATGTATCAGTATCTGTATTTACATACTATGCACTAGTGTTCTTATATGGTGTTAAGAAGGAAGTGCTTTGCCAACTGAGCTATATCATCCCCAGTCCCTGTGACAACTTTATGCTATCATTAGTCAATACATCAAGTCTCAATCTATACTTGGAGTGAGGTTCATTGTTAATGAGAATGTATGTTAATTCATATTTCAATTAGATAACTTCTTGATAATTTCAAGATGATTTATTATCATCTTTTCTTTTAAAACTTCATCTTATAGCTAATGCAGAGACTTCCTAGGAGTTGAAGGGTGAGTTCCACCATTTTCAAATCATATGTTCTTCTTTCATTGGTGTGAAACTTGGCCTATGGATTTTCCTCTTAGATAAAACTAGAAAACACAATTCTTAATTCCTTAAGCTGGGCACACTGTAAATCAAAATATGTTTCAATATGCTGTTAGCAAGCAATCACATAAAAGAATCCTGTAGATGTTCCTAATCTTTCCCTGGGAGAAACCATTTGGTTGCATGAATCTCTGACCCAGAGACTGAATGCTGTCCCTAATAGGTTCTACTATGCTCCTCCTGTGTTACCCAAAGGATTGCTTGGGGTCTTCACTTCACTTTTGCCTGCACATGGCGTAGGTGCCCCACTTCATTCTCTTGAATGTCTTGGCTATGGAAGTAGTTGGATACTTGGGTATTTCTCTTCCACATCAGAGAACACCTCTGTTGGATTGGAAGAAGCTTTCTTTCCTAGTGGGAAGAGAACTTTATATTCTGTATTATGATATTTGTAACTGAAACCTTAGCTACAGAGGCAGGAGAAAATTGAATAACATGTGTAAAGCCTGGCCTTTGGAGTTGGGTGAGCATTGTGGAGAAGAACCTGGCCTCTGGCATCTCTCAGATCTGCAGCCAAGTCCTGGCTCTACTGCTAACTAATGATGGGAACTTGAAATAAGGTAACCAGTCTGAACTTTCATTTCCCCATCTGAAAAAAGTGATAATAACTACAGCATTAGTAGTATACTTATTAAGTTTATAACAATAAAAGGAGAGGGAACATAGTGGTGGGAGCACTCAAAATACTGTGGCATAAAAAAGATGTCCTTGCATTTCTCTTTTATGTAAAGTTAGCTAGGTAGCACAGGGCTGGCATGGCAGTTCAATAGTGCCAGGAACCTACCTCTATCTTGTTGCTTTTTTGTCCTCTATGCTAGGCCCCCACATCATGGTAAAATGGCTGTTGAGGTTATTGCCATTTTGTCTGATTCCAGCCAGATGAAACAAGGAAAAGCGAAGAAGAGGGCACATTCTTTTTCCTTTAAGGGTATGACTTGGAAGTTATTCCAATCCCATTGGCTAGACCTTAGCCACATGGCCACCCCTACCTGCAAGGGAGTATGGGAAATGTAGAATTTGCTGGTGGCTACGTGACTAGCTCCAGGTTTCTACGACTAAAGGAAGATAGGGAGAATGGTTATGGGGCACAAATAGCCATCTCTGGAACATCTGCCTCTTAGGATAGTTGAAGGGATTAAATGGATTAAATGATACTACTTAGCAGAGCTGGGCCCATGTCTAAACAAACCCAAAGAGCATTTTATTATTATATTATAGTTAATCTGAGTCTTTTGTTTTCTCCTAAGCAAAATGAATATTGACCGATTGTTTTCTTTTCTAAACAGGCTTTGTGTACTGACCTGTGCAAAGAATATTCTGCGCATCTCACCAAATAGTATGTATTTAAATGATGCTAGTATAGTGCATGGGTTATTCACTTGAAAATAATACTCATTTCTTTCATATTCACATCTGATGAGGACTTTATGTAGCAACCAGAAAAAAGACATAAAGAATAGTTCCACTATTTTTACAGAGAACATGGAAAATAAAAATACCAGGAAAAATAGACTGGTGAGAGAGCTACTTGAAGGATGAGAAATGAGAAGCAATACAGAAAAACAGAAAGTTCCAGGTCTGTGGAGGCAGACAGACCTAATGTGTTAGCTTGTTGTTTAATAACTCCAAGTCATTAGTTTACAACAGTACTTCTTCTCCCTAGGTATATGGCTTGGCTCTAGCTTGCCTTGGCTTTGTGAGGTTCTTCTGAACTTTGCTTCACATGTCTTTTCATTTTGGTACCTCCATCCAGGGCATGTTCTTGGGGAAGATGGTAGGAGCTCAAGAGGTCAAACTGTATTGTGCAAGTGCACTCAGAGCCTCTATCTGGATGTTACTTGTAGCATATCCATTCACGTTCCATTGACTAACACAAGACACACGACCAAACAAAGTCAATGGCCTGAGGAACTATTTACCGTTTTCTGATAAGCATTGCAAGAATGAGAAAGGAATAAATAGTTGTGAACAAATAATACAGTCTATGACACCAGAGTTTGAGTTCCTAACTAGTTGCATGATCAGGGGCAAGGTTGTTTAGTCTTTTTGAGACTCATTTATTAATAAAGATAATAAGTATAACCTGTACATGCATTTATTAAATAAGATTATCATCTCTCCAAAGCAGTTTCCAATGGCATGCCACAGATTGATTACCTATGTGCTGCAATGGTGTGTTTCTCAGGCAATAGACCAACCAGTTGGGTGACACTTGGGATTTTCAGATCCTCTGCTAGTGGCCTTCCTGCCACAAGCAGACTTGCCTGTGTGCTGGCTGCACAAATAGCATCATATTCTGTGTGCCCAAGATGTGAAATATGTTAGGAACCCTGAAAATTAAAGCACCTAATGAGTCCTGGCACTTAGTAAGTTTTGCACCAGAACCAGCTATCGTGGCTGAGAGATGGAAAAACAACTGGGGAGGCAGTTTTGATGGCAATGAGGGCAATGACGGGAGAGAACTTCCCCTTCAGGAACACTACTCGATGCTTTGCTGTTTCCTTTCTGTGACCCCACAGGGGTCATGACCCCCTCCTCTGCAATTTCAGAAACCCTGATGGATAGTGTCCAGAACCCAGGCTCTGTGTGACCCGAGCTGAGAGTTGAATCTAAAAATATGTCTTGCTTTATAGAACACCAATTGTGGCTGCTTCTAGTCAGTCCAGAGCATGTTACAAATCTACCTAACAAGAAATTCTTTGAATTGCTCTTGTCTCTGAGGTGCTGGGGAGATAGTGCCTCTCTTGATCTGGCATATGGTCAAGGGAGTCTTGCAGGGGTCTGGCACTGGAGCTTATCACTCTCTCTCAGACAGTCTGAGAGTGTGATGCCAATAATTTTGGTCTCTCTCAGTTGCAATCTGTCCTCGCTGCTGTGATAGTCTTACTATCATAGAGATAGATATTACCAGTGTAGACCAAAGACCTAGGGCAATAGCCCAAGTATTTTGAAAATATTGCCAGGTTACACTACCACACAAAGCATGTCTCCATTGCACACAGAAATATTTTCTTGTTATTTGACTCAGTTTCCTCAACACCCAGCATAAGTATAGTTAGGGTCTAGTAGCCTAAAATAAAACAAACAGTTGAGATTAACATGGAAAACTGAAGTTTTTAAACTGGAAAAGTTGGATCTAATTTCTATATTATTTCTGCAATATCCTTAATGTAAATGATTTCTATTGCATGACTGATTGTTGGCTCTTCATGAATTTAGCATTCTTGCATTAATTGCTTGAATAGAAATTTCTGGAAAGCTTTTTCTGTGTGAGATCCCAGAGATACAATGATAGATGAGGCACAGTCTCTGGACTCAGGAAGCTTACACATTTGGGACTGGTTAATTAAAGAAACATTGTGAAATTCAAAATGATAACCCATAGCCTGCACTGAATGGAAGAAACTGCATAAACATTGATAATTGAACAATACTGAGATGTACATTTTTAAAGTGTTGTTCAACCAGTCACTCCCTCTCTCTAGACTCATGTGTCATAATGAGAGTCTCCTATTATCTTTCTGTGGAAGAAGAAAAAGCACTTGGTCAGCAGTGTTGTTAAGGGAACAGGGAAAGGGACACTCCAAGTAAATTCATTTACATGGTGGGATTTCCAGCAGTGTAGACTTTTCTAATGAGGTAGAAAAGCTACCTATCAAAAAAGCTACCTATCGGGGCTGGGATTGTGGTGCAGTGGTAGCGTGCTCGCCTAGCACGCGTGAGGCACTAGGTTCGATCCTCAGCACCACATAAAAACAAAGATATTCTGTCCACCTACAACTAAAAAAATAAATATTTAAAAAAAAAAAAAGCTACCTATCAAAGAGGTAGCTTCAAGGTTTGACTTGTGCAAGCAATGAAATGAACAGAAATGTGGTGCACTTGCAGGAAAAGAGGAGCTCAACTCTCTCAAGCAAATCGTGCTTTGTCACTGGTGATCTGCTACTGGCCATGTGGACGGCAGGCAGCTGGGACACCTTCAGAAACAGGTGGGTAAGGGCTGCAGTTGGAGTGAGCTCCTATCTCCCCATAGTTGGACTAATGAAGGAATAGAGTTTGAGAGATGATTCTAATTTTAGATTTCTAAATAAAAGTTGATTTTGTTATGTAAAATATTATGATTGATAGAAAATTTTAATAAGAAATTATATATTGAACATCAGTTTTCTTATTTTCTTCAAGTTTTTCTCTCCCCTCCCTCCAAATTCAATTATAAACAGAGTGTAAGCCATCTCTGAATCTCCTTCCTCCTATTTCCTTGCCTTTCTCCTTGGAGATAACCACACAAATTATTTCAATGTTCATCATTCTCATGTTTGTTTAAGAATTTTTAAAACATATTTTGCATCATTAATTGCAACAAAGTATTTTTTCTAGACGTTTTTGTGGATTTTTGAATTTTATTGTTGATTTATCCATGTTAATTAACAGTTGTTATAACTATATATTGACTGCTGTATAGTATTCCATTGTGAGAATATACCACAATGTATTTGTCCATTCTTCCATCAATGGACATTCAGATTGTGTTTTTGAAACAATTCTGCAATAAACCTTCCTGAACTTACATCCCTATCTAGGATATGAACCCAGAAGTGGAATTGTTGGGTCACAGGAGAAGTGTATCTTCAACCTAACTGGTTAGAGTCAAGTGGTTATACCAATTTATAGTCCCAAAGTGTATGAGACTTCTTGCCAATCTTTGGAATTTTTCTTTAAATTTTTGCCAGTCTGGAGGGTGTGAGATGGTTTCTCATTATAATTTATTTTTATTTTCCTAATTAACATTGGGCAAAACATCTTTCCATATGTTTATTGGCCATCCAGGTTTCCTTTAGTAACTTTTTTTTTTGGTACCAGGGATAGAACCCAGTGGGTGCTTAACCACTGAGCTACATCCCCAGCTTGGTTAGTAATTTTTTATACACTTTTATCACTTTATTAATGGGTTGCTAATCTTTTTCTTCTTGGTTTATCCTGAGTTTTAAACAAAGAATAAGAAAAAGAAATTCATCTATTCAATATATTTCTCTTTAGTGAAAATTAGGTGTTAGATGCTAAGAAAGGAAAAGAAAATGAAAAAAAATCTACACTTTCATGCAAATACTCAAATTATGCTATTTTTGATGGTAAGAAGAAAAAAGTCTTTAACATTGTATCAGCATTGCTGTAGGGTGAAGCTTTATGTCATTTGTAGTTTGTTCTTAAGATTTATATCAGACTATCTCTAGCAAAAATGTGAAATTATCTGAATACAATTACACTGTGTTTCCCCTTAATTATCCAAATAAAGCACATATTCTGAAGTTTAGAATGAAAAAATAAAGGGGGCTGACCATGCTCCCCCAAGGTTATCTTGCACTCATTATGGACCAGCAGCCCATGTGGCGTGGGCAGAAGTACATAGAATGACTAATGCACTAACAAGGCTTACGTGGACCTCCCACCCCCCTATAATCGCATTCCTTTCATTAGTTTTCACCCAGCTGGCCTGAGTTGCACAAACAAAATATTGTATAAGATCAGCCCATTGATGGTAAATTCGGAATAATTTTTGTAAAACTCTTGCCAAGTTACATACTGACCCCAGGGTCTTTAAACCAGCCAAAAAATGTTGAGCAAAAACTGAATTAAATCTATTATCACAAATTTGTGCCCCATAATCTGATGAGACTTCCAGATGTCCAGCCAGAGACCATCTGCTGAATGTCTGTGGGCACACACTCCCGGAACATGTGCGTGGCTAAGGGTAGCAGAGTGACAGCTTGGAGCTCAAAAACTCTGAGCAGTTCCTGCTTAGACATAAAGCTGACAAAAAACCAAATAGGAGGCTTTCTTTTTGAGAGTTCTTTTTTAAACCATCATTTTCTTTCCATTTAATTGACCAGTTGACTTATTCTCGGAGTCAAATAATGGCTTTTCCGAGACATAATAATGAGATAGGCTCATTTTTCTCAAAGATACTGGACTGTAATTTGTAATATTTAAAAAGGTAACAACAAAAATATTTAGGTGTTAGTTTCTAACTTAGACTTAGTACTAACTCTGAGTAGCATGCTTTTTTCATTGCTATATCTTTGTCATATGTCAGAACTCCCAAACAGACTGTCAGAAGGAAATATATGTGTAGGAGGGTTATTGGGAAGTACTCTCAAGTACAAGATGAGCGAGGGACTAAGGGAGGTAGCATTGGGCATGGGAGAAGTTGGATTGAGATACAGTGGACAATGAGAGACTGCAGAGGCCTCTATCAGGCCTGTGGGGAGCTATGGAGCTCAGGCAGTGTGATGAATAATTTTGTGTGTCAACTTGGTTAGGCTGTGGTGCCCAGTTATTCGGTCAAAAATCAGGTATTGCTGTGAAGGTATGTTTAAGATGTGATTAACACTTAAATCAGTAACCTTTCAGTAAAGTCCATAATGTGAATACAATTCCTTAAAGTCTTTAAGAGCATAGACTGGGGTTACCAAAGAAGAAATTCTCAAGATTGCAATGTCAGTCTTAAAATCCTGCTTCAGTTTCCAGTCTACTGTTTTGTGAAATTCAGACAGAAAACTGTGACATCACCTCTCACCTGTGTTTCCAGTCTATTGGTCTGTCCTGTAGATTTTAGACTTGCCGGCCCCCACGACCATGTGAACCAACTCCTTAAGCTCTCTCTCACCAACCCATGGCTCTGTCTGTTTTTCTTTGTGTCTGTCTTGATTCTGCCTCTTCTTTCAGACCCTAAGATCTGTTACGGTTTTCCTGTTGGTTTTTCCAAAAATTCCACATAGCATCTGTTCTCATCACAGTGTCAAGAACTGTGGAGAGTTTGATATTTCAATCTACTTGTAAGTTAACAAGTTAACCAAGCAAAGTTTTATGGTTGCTGATAGAAGACTTGAAACTTTTGGGTCAGAGATGAAGAACAGATTATTACCAAAGAAATGGCAATAGCCAAGAGTATCAAAATTTTTTGGACTTTCTTCTAAGGCCCTGATTTCTAAAATGTGATACAAACGGAGCCAGATTTTACCTGCTTAAACTGTGGGTTACATTACAGTACAGGAATTCTGAGTGTAGGGAACCTAAGTCTTTTATAACAGGTAGTAAGCATATCTGCTCTTTGCTTCACAGGAAGTTACAATCTCTATCTTCCATAGCTGTAAGAACACCTGTCTGCTGCTCTGGAGGAGGACACTATCTTCCAAGCTATGCAAACAACCTTGAAATGATAGTTCAGAACAAAGGATAGATGGTGCTTCACTTGTGAAACCTGAAAAACAATGACTCAGGGGGAATTGTTTCTCAACACAAAATAATTCTAGCATATGGTCTGCCAGGTTGTTATGGTCCACATTGCAGAGCATCTTGCAGAACCTGGACTAAATGCAGAACTCTTTCCTGCTCTAGGCTCTAAGAAAGATAGCAGCCTTCCATGTCATTTGGTAAATTAATTGGATGGTACTCAAAAGTGTAGAATATGCTTCATCTAGAACCCCCCAAAGCCATGGGACTTTCTTTTTCAAGGAGGATGTATAAGAGGCATTCAGCGGAGAGAATATTCCCATAAACTACATTACTGGACCCTTATAAAATTCATTTATGGGTGCTGGGATTGTAGCTCAGTGGTAGAGTGCTTGCTTCACATATGTGAGGCACTGGGTTTGATCCTCAGCACCACATAAAAATAAATAAATAAAATAAAGATACTGTGTCCATCTACAACTAAAAAAATTTTTAAAAAATCATTTATGTGTTTGGCTTATGAGTCGTCACTGGGTTAATGTTCCACTTTCTGGAGTATGTGGATGTTACCAAAGCTTCCAACATACTTGCTAATAAAGTTTTAAGTAAAGTTTTGTAAATAAAGTTTTATTGGAACACACAATCATTCTCATTCATTTACATATCATCTATGACTGTTTTTGTGCTACAATGACAGGATTGAGCAGTTGTGAGAAACCACAGGGCCCACAAAACATTTACTCTTGGGCCCTTTATAGAAAAATTTTGCTAACCCCTGATACTGAGAACAGTCACCTTCAATAATGTGGGTTGTTTGTTCACTGCTGCATTTCTCTTTGCTTTCGTAAAAGTGTTTTATCTTGTCTTCTCCATGGAACATAATCAGCTGGTGGGTTATTCAATCTTATACAACTTGATCTAGTGTATTTACTTCTCTCTTGCTTTGATTCCCTTCCTCTACCATTTGCCATGGCAATATGAATCACCACTTTCTCCAAGGTTGCAGGAGTTATCCATGCAACAAGTGCCTTGTGAAAATCATTGACACCCTAGGAGCATGTTGGCACCATCTCCCAGTCTTGCCAGGGAGCCAATCACAGTAGATGCCACCATTATCAATAAACTCCCCTTCCTAATAGCAGTCTCCCCTTCCCACTTTGATCCAGCCTCTTCAAAATGCAGTCCCATGTGAGCTTCCCTGGTTCCTGATGGGACACATTGGCTATTCCTTCTGCTTCTTTAGTAAACAGGCCCTTTTCACTAGGTTATGTTGTCTTTTTTGTCCATGTTGTCATGTGATTTTGGTCTGAGGGCCAGATTGGGGGGTTTCCTTTCTGGGAAAGGCACATGTGTTTTGCAAGGTAGAGCTTTCTGTCATCATTTCTGCATAGGGAGAGCATGGTTGCTTTTAGCACAGAAGGTGGGACATATCTATAGGTCTGTGTAGTTCAGGTAAATCTGGGATTTTAGGTTCCTTGAGTATATGGACTAAACATCCTCACACCAAGTCTTAGGGTACCACTCCTCCTCATCCAGGCTGTGTCTTAGTATCATAGAATTTCTGTGTTGTAAATTCAACCTCCCTGGAGTTTTCTTGCTATTATACTTACTGGGTCTGATCTGTAGCCTTTTTTGTCCCCTGACTGCAGGAAATGACAGTCACTTAATAAGCTGCCAAGGATAGACCCTTTGACTTTAACAATTTACTTAAGTTGGTGGTTAATCACTCTCAACTTTTCACTGTTCTATTTAGCTCATCTGTAGGCTTACAACCTGCAACAGCCATCTCATCTCCTGGTCCTCATATTTATCATTTCCCTTGAGTCTCTTAAATGCCTAAAGTATGGCATTCACAAATGCAATCCCTCCCACTAAACTCTCATCCCTTACCACTGTGAAATTTTTAACAATTGCACTATTACAGAATACCAGGGACTACCAATAATCCACCTGCCACCAAGATTGGGGTCCTCATTGCCAGCCAGCTAGAGGGTGAGCTATCTTCAATATCCCATTTTAGAGTTCTATTCTTAGGAATACTCTTGATACTAACTGACTTAGGTTGGGTCCTCAGGAAACAAACTTTGAGATGGAGATTTGCTTTGAGAAATCTTTTGGAGAGTGTTTGCAGGAAAATATCTATAAGAGTGAGGGACACAAACCAGGCAGAAATTGAAGTTAAATTATAATGCAGTCATGATAGAGACCTCAGCTAATCCTGAAGGGAACTCTGGAGCTGGGATGTGCTTTCAGAATTGTCCCAAATGGAGGCCATGTGGACGGGGCTGTACATACCTTGAACTGACTGGCCATTTGAGTATGAGGGGCTCATAACGTTTGGTGAGGCAGTTTCCTTCAATGCAGGCCACTTCCCTGAGAGAGACACAGCTAGGGGTCATTACTGTCACTTCTGGCAGCTGGAGAATGAGTGGTTCAGTCCTGCAGGGGATCTGGACGGAGCATGGCTGCATCCACTGCAATTCTTTAATTCTTAAATGAATGTGGAGGCCTTGTGGGCAATGGTCTGATTTTTGAAATTCATCTTGAGAGCAATGGAATGTCATTACACAGTATTAGCATGGAAATATCATAATTAGATCTGCATATCCAAAAGAACACTTTGATTATAGTGTGATGAAAATGGATTGCAGAAAGTATATTTGTTGGGATCTAGTCAAGAAATCAGAAACCATGCCAGTAACTTTTACTGTAAGAATTTAACATAGGGAGATGTTTATACAGGTGAAAATCATTGACACCCTATCAATAGAAGACTAATGAGCCAATACAAGTAATGTAGATATAGTAACCTCAAGAGACAGCTGCTACTCCTAGGGCTGGGGGAACAAAGGAAAGAGGTTGTTCTTATAAGAACCTAGAAGGTTGTTGGCCCCACAGAGCATGGATTCGAACCTCTGAAAATAGACATTCATTACCCCATTAATGTTGATACATTAAAAGCTTAAAAGCTCAGAGGAGAAACCCCACAGAAATGGTCTCCAGACCTCTGTAGAGGGGGCATTCCCAACTAGTGCTAGTATCTCTGCGTTAGGTCAGTGAGGCCAATTCTGAGACTGTGGGGAAAATACAACATGGAAACTAAACCAGTGGCTACCGGGCACACCATAGCTGCTGGTCCTACAGCATGTGGTCCTGCTGGCAGGAACAGTGAGAAGAAAGAGCAAGTCTCTTCTCTCCATCTTCTGCCTTCGAGTCCCTTTAGAGCCTCCCATTGGTATAATGTAGTAGGAGCCAGATGGCAAAGCAGAAATGTAATCTGCAAAGCCCTAGCTCTAGCACCCAAAATTAGAAAGTGAGAAACAACAGATTAATAAGGAGCCCAAAGAAGGAGAATGTAAGCAAGGAGACCAATTTAAAGAGCTTATTGCTAAAGCCTAGGGAGAATGATGGCAGTGGAGATACAGGGAGTGGAACAGATCCAAGGAGCATTTGAAGTTTAGATTAACAGGGCTTTTGCAGGGGGCCAGGGCAGAGTAGGGAATAGGGACCAAACTAATTACACAGTGGTGGCATTACTGGTGTGAGGAGTCCTGGATGAGGGGCAGGTTTATGGGTGAAGAGTTTTGTGGAATCCTGAGCTGGTGTTGAAGGATAAGGGACAATCACACAGGTGGAAGGATGTTGAGACAGTGTTTCAGAAAGAGGAAAAGTCAAGAACAGATTTTTTGAATACCCTGTAAGTGTGTTCAGGGGACAGTGGTTTGCCTGGAGAGAAGGATGTGAACAGGAAAGGAGGAAGAAAGTAGAATTTGCCACCCATATGGCCGTGGAGTCATTAATAGGCAAATGATAAAGTGCTATGATGTACCTGTAGGACTTTGAAATATTTAGGTTTAAGACCCACAAATGTTTGCATATAACCAGGAGGAGAACTAAATCATATTTTGAGTATTTAATAGAAATATGTACTTTAAAAAATATTTTTAGTTGTAGATGGGCACAACACCTTCACTTGGTGTATTTTGTTTTTTTTATGTGGTGCTGAGAATCTAACCCAGTGCCCCACGCGTGCTAAGCAAGTACTCCACCACTGAGCCATAACCCCAACCCCAGAAATATGTACTTTAAAAAAAGTTTTTCTAATGCTGATTCCTTTGAATGATCTAACACAAATGAAAACATGATGCAAAAATATTAGCATTTTTAGGAGCTTTAAATTCAGAACATATTCACTACAAAATGGAGGGTAAGAGGAGAGAATAGGAGTCAAATTCCTAAGCTGCACTTCATCTCATATTTTCATTAAGATGTTGCTCTTTGTGAATGTCCTAGAATTTGATCTTTTACTTATATGCTAAACTGTTCAGTTTTTATTTGGCAATTTTCAACCAATTTTCATTAAGAGTCAGACTGTCTGGGTTTTGTCTTGACTCTGCTACATATTAGTGTTTGAGTGACCCTGAGCAAGTCATTTTACTCTCTGTGTCTTAAAGTCATATTGGTGATGTTATGATAATGAGAGCATCTTCCTCATAGGGTTAGTGTGAGGTCTAAAGGAATTAACACAGGCTGAGTCTTTAGAACAATGCCTGGCACATATCAACACTATGTTATTATTTAATACCTTTGACATTTATACTTAAGGACTCATTGCCTCTTCTTTTACTCTAGACAGTTATGGGGAATAAATAAATAATCAGGCAACAGGAAGGAATACATTCACTTTCCTTTACAAACCTCTATTGCAGGGTACTATGGTTCGGGTGTATCCCTTAGAATTGATGCTTTGGAAAGTTAATACTATATGTTAATGGTATTTGGAAGTAGGGGCTTTCTGGGGTAATTAGGATTAGATGAGATTATGAGGGTGAAGTCCCCATGATGGTATTAGTGACTTTATAATAAGGAGGAGTGGGGGATCCAACCTAGCATGCTTGCTTGGTCTTGCCATGTGATGCCTTCTGCCATAATACGAGGCAGCAAGAAGTCCATCCCCAGATGCTGGTACTTTGATATTGTACTCCCAGCTTCCAGGACTATTGGACAAATACATCTTTATTTCTTTGTAAATTTCAAGGTCTGTGATATTCAGTTAGAGCATCAGAAAATGGACTAACACATAGGGCATATGCCAATGTAGTGGCTATAAGTGTTGCCTAACAAAGTATGTATTCTCCTCCTTAGCACTAGAACTTGAATTGCAGGCTTAGATAAAAGATTGCATGTACAAGTCTCCTTTGCAGATGGTTATGGCTCTATAACTGAATTTTACTTATGATTAAGATAAATGGAATTGTTGTGGGACTTCCAGGCTGCTAAATGGTAGCTTCTTCAGCTTAAAGAGAGTCCCCTTGTGCCCAGCTGCTTTCTTATCTTCTAGCCTTCAAGTTGGATGTGATGGTTGCAGCTCCAGCAGCCATCTTAAGTCATGAAGATACAAATCACACTCTGAGAATAACTGCAGAAAGACAGGTGCTTGTGTATCTGGAAATGTTGTGCTATCTATCTGTACCTACTTCCTACTGTTTACCTTCTGAGTCCTCTACATAAGAGTGAAATCAACTTTTTCTTGGTTAAACTGCTGCTATTTTGATTTCTGCTGTATATTGCTAAACTCTCCTGATGCATAACCGCACTAATTAATCAATTGTTCATTTAAACATTTATTGAGTCCTTATTCTGTGGTAGACTCTGAAGAGTTAAAGTAATTTAAAAAAAATTTTTTTTAATACTAGGGATTGAACCCAGGGGTGCTGTACCACTGAGCTGTATCCCCAGTCTTTTTAATTTTAAGGAAGGTATTACTAATTTACCCAGGCTGGCCTCAGACTTTTGATCCTCTTAACACAGCCTCCTGCATGACTGGGATTACAGGCATGTGCCACCATGCCCAGCTAGCAATTCTTGAGAATTTCCCCTCTCCAGGTCACTGGGTCTCATGAAGTTGAAGTTAAAGTTGAATAAGCTCAAATGGAAAATTATGCAAAGTGACTGTTCATTCTGGAGTATCTTCCTGCTTTTGAAGATGGACTTGCCTAATGATCTGCAAATTCACACAAGTTCAGAGAAAATAATGAAGTTGTGCAGAAGGACCTTGGCAATGGTGGCAATGGGATGGGGAGGATTGTGGGAATTTCTCTGGATTTTACTTCCTGCTCCTTAACTTCAACGTTTTCCCTTTGTTGGAAATGACATCTCCTCTTAGTCTCAACAAAGGATCTAAGGGGAACTAAAATGAATTCTCCTTTTTCTCTACAACTGTGAATGTTCCTGTAAAGACTTCTATCTTTATGATGCAGGGGAAACTGAAAAGTACACAAGGAAAGTGTGATAATAATAATCACTTTGAAAGTAAAAATGGCCAGACAATCTGGTAGGTGCTTAAATCCTGGGGTTGTCACTTGATAGGTCAGGCTGCTACTAATAGGCCATTGAGGCTAGGTGTGTCTATGCAAAGAGAAATAGAGTGTTAAAGTTATAAAACTTCACTTACTCATGACTGGTCATTCATGTACTTGAATCTTGACTACAGACTTGGGACCAGAGGTACAGGGGAGAGGGGCAGTAAAATCAGCATGGTTCCTGCCCTTATGTTGCTTAGTGTTAGTGACAGCTTCCTTCTTTGACAAAAACCACTTAAATTCCCACTCTATCTTTTCCTCAAACATGTGCATGTATGTTGTGAAGTTAGACTGTTATAATTGGAGTTGTGTAAAACTGCCTAAATTCAACCTTTGAATCAGGGTAGCCTCATTCTTTGAAATACAGGATTTATTATTCCAAAGAATACCCTCTCATCACTTTCCTTGACATAAGTCATGTGTCATGTATTTTCACCACAATATGACACACAGCCATCCTTGGAAAATTCTATATAATTAAGATTGTTTAATTCTCCAGGAAAATACTCTCCTCCCACACAAATTCAATCCAATGTGCAACATCTCTGGGGCAAACACATCATAATCCTTTCCCCCTTACCTTTAAAGCATCCTCACATAGTCATTGAAAATCCTATTTATAGGGCACGATTTTTTGTTGTTGCTGATCATTTTGTTTTTCAATATCTGAAGCATAATTGAGATAAAATGTGGGTCACTGAATAAAAGGCCTCAGACTTGTATTTTTCCCTCAATAATCCACCCTTTGATCTATTTACATTTATCAATAATACATTAAGCACACCACCATTTTATCTATTTTCTACAACCACAAATCAGTTTGAACTTAAGAAAAAACACATTTGTGTGTTTGCATTTCTTTTTAAATAGTGTGAATTTGACAGGCTAGCATTTACATTTTTTTAGAGTTCTGATGCCACGGAAAGAAATTCCATTTAATTGATCTGATAAAAACAAAGGGAAGTAGATTCGAATAGATAAATAAAAAGGTTTTGCTTTTCTTTTATAGAAAGAAGACTGGAAGTTCTATCAACAGTTGTATTTTTCAGTTCATTTGGTTTTTATGTCTCCCTCCCTGACCCCAATCTAATTTATTTTTGCATTAAATAATTCAGCTCCTCTCCCTTTGTAATGGTTTGTATTTGGGGAGATGAAGACAAACTGCTTAGTCCTTGAAAAACACATGGGCTCCTTGGTTAGATGGCATCTGTGAGGACTCAACTCCCTCTACATTCTATAGGGAAAAAACAGAGCCAGGTGCATCTCTTCCCAAATCAAATTAGCTGCAAGATGCCACATCCAATTGTAGCAAATTGATGTGAGAGTTTGTGATGTCTGCAGCAGCTCTTACAGCAAAGGTCACCACGCGGAGACACAGACACCAGGCGGGGCGCAGCAACTTGTGGCAAAGCAGCTCTGACAATAGCGGGGAAGATGTAAAATGCAATCAGCTTTTTGAAAATTGCAAGAGAATCCAGTTGTAAGTATGTATTCTAATTGGATTTACTGTGCCATCATTTACCTCTTTAAGGATGTTAACATAACATTATGCTTAATTGAAAAAATGGGTAGTTAACTATTCAGAAGAGATTTTCCAGCCCCCCATATAAGCCGGTCTAATCAGACACAAAATATAGGATCCCCTAATCACATCGCCTGTTTTCAAATTTCTTAAATAAAATTTGCTTATTTACCACCGAAAATTAACTAAAAATGTTGACATGTGACAAATTTGCCCATCTTGATAGTTGTTTTTAAAGATCTCTCCTGACATTAACAAGTTTACATTGTGCATTATGACATTTAATTAGTCATAGTTTATTTAATTAGCATGGTAAGACATCTAAAGCAATCCAAATGATTTTTGCAATGCCCAAACAGGAGGCAGCAGTTCCATACATTGGGAAATTAGGCAAATGTCAATTCAGACCATCTACCAGACAGCTTGCATTTCTGGTAATACCCAGCAGGCGATTCTAGCCGAGAAATGGAAATGTCTTAAGATTTCAATAAACTATTTCAGGACCCTTGTCAAAATCTGTCTATAAAAAAGCACCTCTGTTGCCAAGCCAATTTCGCCCAAGACACATCTCTGAAGGTTAAAATACAGCTATCTGCTGCACCAGGTAGGTTTTTAATATAACTGCATTTATTAAATAATGAAGGAATAAATCAATGTTATCTTGGAGGAGACCATTTTATATAGTTGAAATCCTTTCTTCTTACAACTTTCTTCTCTACGTCTCATGTGTTTTCTTCTTAACAACTACTGATGATTTTCAGGGCACCTAGACGCTGCTATAAATTCAAATCTTGAATACACTGAACATTGTTGAACACTTATTATGCACCAGGATCATGACTAGCACTCTTGTGCATTTACTCCTTCCCCAAACCCTAGAGGCAGGAGCCATTAGCACTCCCATTTGCTACATGATGAAATCGAGGCTCAGGGATGGTTGTTAACAGTGGGAAAATATGTGACAAAGTTTGGGGACAAACTCAGTCTTGGAGGGATAGGGGCCCCTGTCAAAAAGTTGTCCCCTCTGGCAGAGGGCAGATTTGTACTCATGGGCAACATGGCTGACTTCGGCCCTGTTCAAATCCAGGCTACTCTATTCTGAATCCAAAGTCTGAACTCTTATCCAGTCCACATGTCAGTCTAGCTCTGTGTGGCTAGTTTTGGCTGACGCTATTCTTCTAGAGAATATATAGTTCTAAACGATTCAAAGTACTATAGGATATTCACAGTAAGAAGTTTCAAAACATCAACAAAAGCATAATAGCCTTACTAAGAAATTTTATTTCTAATTCTAGAATATAAATTCTGCCGCCTTCATTCTGTAGCCTGATTCAAGGTCATCTCTGTCCTGTTTTGCCTTGTTATCAGATTTCATTGTAAATGCTGCAGTAAACTTGAATGGTACCTCCAAACTTAAAAACTTTTTTTCTGTATAGATATAAGTTCAACTCTTTCTCACTTGAGTTATAGAAAAAGAATCACCTTTGTTTTATGCAGGTGAGTAAACTAAAATATCCAAAGTAAGGGGGCCAGGTGACAGGAGAGGAATCAGAAATCTATGCCCTGCCTTCACCTTGAACACACAGAGCATGAGGGAAGAGCTTTAAAAACACCTACACGAACCTGTTTCAGATTTGGAAAGTGGGAAAAATGTACCCTTAAAGCATTTACTTAAGTATTCCAAGGCATACGAACCTCCCCACCATATCTGTGCTTACTCCAACTACTTCCAACCCCTTTGCCCCCAGGAATAGGGAATGCAGATGTAAGTTTTATGCTAAAATAGCAGAGCTCTAAGTGCATTAAGAAAATCATTTCAATATAGCTTTTACTAATGCAGACTATTTTTTTAAATGAAACAAGGCAGATACAATAGCAGAGGCGCCACAGATTGAATAAATATCACTTAACCAATTACCAATTATCCATGCTAATGAAGGATGAGGCAGAGCCCTGATAAATTAAAACCCCAAATAAACAGAATGTTGGTTTAACCAGTGTTTCTCCTCCTTTTGCAAAAATGTCTAAGGAACAGCCATTAAATGACTGATCTGAATTTTACTTCCTCCCCCTTCCTCCACCTGCCCACCCTCTGACTATGGCTCTGATGGGCAGAGAAACGGTCAAAGGGCAGACAGCTGGAGGGAACTCAAAGAGAGTAGGGGGGACCCACAGAGTGGAGACTCTGCCCCTGGATAATTGAGAGTTGATTGGATACACAATGGCCTCCTATTGTCCACTTCTCATTTTGGAGAAGGGGCCAGAGTCAAGCCTGACATAAGTAGCTCTTGCCTGGCCCTTCCTCTCCTGGGCCAGCTGTGAGCATTCATGGGTGACAGCCATGTTCAGCACATTCCTGGCTTCTCTTCTCTCTCCTGAGAAATTGTGGGTTGAGCTAGAAAACTCTGGCTATATTGAAAGACTGGTTCTTGCCATTTTGTATCATGTCAGCCAGGGTCAAAGACTGGATAGGACTGAAGGGGTTACATAGAAATATTTTCAAATGGTTTGATGCCAGGAGCTTCAGGCTACAGGCTCTGTTTTGTCCCTTGACTCCTACGTTGTCTTCCTTTCTTCCAATACTCTTGCCCTATGTTCTCTTACCCCACTGCAGGTATGCCTTAGTGTTTGTCTTGTCATTTCTGTCCTTTGCCTCGGCCCCCTGTCCTCTCACCTCAGCATTATTGACATCCTGCATGTGACTAGGGAAATAGCTGGATTTCTAGTGATCTGTGGGGTATCTTGTCTAGAGCTGACACAAAGCTACTATGCAGTTGTATGATCATATCATTCTCCAAAATGTCTGAGTCCCCAGAGTGCATCCTGGCTCATTTGGCCTTTGACCAACCATTAGGACCAGCCCTTGTCGCCACTGGACCTTACCATGTTTCAGCAACTTAACGGTGAAAGCAGGGCCCAGCAGAGGATCCCCCATTTGGCATGCCTTCTATTCGATCAGTGCTTTTGCCACGCCCCTTCAGGAAGACATCCTGCCTCCCCATTCCATGGCTAGGGTATAGTCAGAGGCACCCCAGGAACCTACAAGGCCAAGTGCCTATAGGAAGTAGTAAGGGAATACGTCTAAAGTGTGAAATTGGTAGTCACTTGTAGGTTGGAATTTGCTTTCAGGTATTATACACTGGACGCTGGTTGTTCTTTGGGGAAACAATTTCTGTTTGTTTTAAAATTCCCAAAATGGTTCACAGATCCATGCCTTTGTATGTCTCCTTTCTCTGCTAGAATGCCCTTCCAACCGTGCTCCTCTGGCAAGCTGCCACTGATCTAAGGCTGCTCATGTGTCGCCTCTTTTGTGCAGGCTTCTCTGATGACCTTTGTCTATTTGAGGAGTCACAGGCTTCACTGTGTTCCCATGGAGGATCATACTTTTCTCTATCAGAGCACTTAGTGCCTTGTATTAGAGCTATTCATTAACCCATCTATCTTTCTCTTGCCCTAAACCAGTAGTGGAAACATTGGACACACCTGCAGCATTTTAAGACCTACCAAGAATCGGACCCCCCACTGAGAGATTCTGATTTAACTGGGAAAAGATGAAACCTGGTTGCTGAGAGATCTAATACCTTCCCTGGGACTCTAACATGGATCCAGTTTGACCTCCATTGCACCACACTGTGAGCCATGGGAGGAGAGTGATTGTGTCTTACTCATTTCATAACCTGGCACGGCACATGGCAAAGTAGGTGCTCACTGAACGATCATGCTTCTGCATGAGTTGGTCTGGTTGTAGCAGCTGAGTGACAGCTATATGACAGAGATTGCCAACTTTCCCCCAATATTCCTTTTCTCCTCTGTGGGAGAAGAGATGAACTTTTTGGCTGCAGGTACAGAGGTGCTTTGGAGAAAGATTACATTTCTCAACTTCTTTTATAACTCTAAGAGGTCAAAAGAGTAATTCTAGTTAATGGTATGTGATCAGAAAAATGTTGTTCAATTTCTAGGATATGCTTTTAGAAAGAATGGTTATAAGGCTGGGGCTATAACTCAGTGGTAGAGCGCTTGCTTAGCATGTGTGAAGCACTGGGTTTGATCCTCAGCACCACATATAAATAATAAATGAATAAAATAAAGATCCATCAACAACTAAAAAAATTTAAAAAAAAAGGATGGTTATATGCTTCCCTGCCTGCTGGAATGCCCACCAGTGGTGGTGGACCGCCTTGTACTACGAGGATGAGAGCAACAGAATAGAGAGCACCTGATCCTTGGTGTGTGGAGCCATTATGCCCACTTTAGAGAAAGACATAAACTAAAGAGATGAGAGTTATAGCATCTAACTATTTGGGGAAAATGTCTTAATTTTAAAATTTGCCATATCTAAACATGAGCAAGACTTGCACCGAGTCCACTCTCGTACAGCCGCCCGCCCTGTGGAAGCACAGGATCAATGCTTGCTCAGCTCACTGAGGGCTCCTTGTCACTTGTAAGCTGAAGGCTCAAATCCATGACAAGGACCGCAAGGCCTTGCCTTATCAGGCCCTGTCTACTCCTCCAATCTCAGGCTGTGTTCCCTGTGACCTTTCCGTCCCTGTCTCAGGGGCTTTGTCTTGATTGCTCAAATCTCTTTACTACAAGGATGTTGGAATGAGCCGTTCCCTGTCTGGAATGACCTTGCTCCACACTTTCATTTGTTTACTCTAAACCTTCCTGCTGTCTTTCAGATCTCACTTGGTGTCATGTCACTTCTTCAGGTCTCCCCTGAGCTCTCTGACTGGGAATTCCTACTACACATCTTGAAGCTGTATTCATTATACTTTGTCGCCACTGACTCCCCAGGGCCAGCACACAGCCTAGCACAAAGTAGGTGCTCGATAAATACTTGTTGAATGAACAGATGAATAAATGAGGAAACCCAAGAGGATAATCTTCTCTTTCCACTGTGGACCAGGCAGAGGCAGGGAAGATGGAAAACCTGGGGTTAAAACATTAAGAGGGGAACAACTTTATTTCTCAACACTCTTCTAGGGAGCATCCTCCACCATGATGTGGAGGAAAGTTGGCCAAGTGTGATCTCACAGCCTCAGTCCCAAATTAAGTTGTTCTTGGCATGCCAGCCACCAGATCACAAATAGGTGCGCTGGCCCTGCTCTGCGGAGCAGCGTTTCTTCCTTGAGCTATGATGAATGGGTAAGCACTAATATTTTTTCTTTTTCTGTTTGCAGTCTCATCCACTTAAAAGCCCCTGGACGGAGCTCCCTAAAGAGTCCTGAGCTCTTGTCCCACATCAGTCCCCTTGCTTGCAATCACCTCTCTGCATGTTTCAAAGCAACCATATCCTATGCTCCCTTTGAGGTCTAAGCTTGTCTCTTTTGGGAAGGTTTGATGAGCTCCCCACACTTGTAATGAATGCTTGTCCCTTACCCCTGGCCTTCGGGGAGCTTTGTCCAGAGAGCTCAGTAGGCCTTCTTGAGAAGTTGTCTAGCAACATTATTTATTTATATATAACTGTACTATCTTCTCAAATAGAATGCAAATTGATCGAGGTCAGGAATATCAATATTTTATTCTTAGAGCCCCACACAGGGGGTGCAGCCTAGTAAGTATCTAGTGAAGCACAACATGAGAAAGAAGAAGTATATTTTCTTTCCAAAGACATGTTGGCCTCTTGCTACCCTGTAATCCTGCACTCCAGAACTAGGGTAAGAAGGGACTACACACGTCCTAAGAAAACACTTCACACTGGGGGTGAAAGTTAAGTTGTTCCCAGCAGAACACACCACTAGGGCCCTAATTCACTCATAGCTGGAGTACAAGAGCTAAGCTCTGAATCTCACAATTGCCCAGGGCAATGCAAACTCTAAGACAACTGAACAAGTCTCATTTAACCTTGGGTATAATAGAGGAAGAAGAAAAAAAAATCAACCATTTAGGTTAAAAGATCATTAATCTTAAGTGCAACCCCTGTATTTTATTGTACTCAGCAGGAGCCTCCGGGCCACCTATATTTGACTACTTGATTTGTTAATCAGAGAGAAATTTGTGAAATGTTAGAATCTGGATTGGGGTGTTTGCTTTTGTCCATCCATCCATCTACCAGCCCATCCATCTACCTGTCAGTCTATCCACCTATCCTTCCTTCTTTCCATCTGTTCCGCTTGTCAGCCAGCACAGTTGCACAAATGCTAAGGCACTATGCTAAACATGTGATAAAAAGACAGATATTAGCAATAGTAAAAACTAAAATCTTAACATATTTTTAAAAAATCTTTGCCAATAATTAGACACATTGCTGCATTTGATCCTTATAACAACCCTTAATGTAAAGGACCATTGTATGCTCCACCTCATATCTTCTTTACGTATCTTCTTATTCTAGTGGTTGCTGTGACAATCAGTTTCCTATAGACATAACCTAGTGGGACCTGGCTTCAGCTACACTGCTTATCTCTGAGTTTCTACCTGGGACTTCACTCCCATTTGTGGGAAGCTGCGTGCTTGGATTTGAGTTCAGCTGTCCACATGACCAATGGAAGACAAGGGATGATGAATAAATAGTCCTCTCTTCTATCCCTTGGAAGGAACACTCTTGAGGTCATTCTACACAAAGAAGTTCCCATCAGTATTTAGCTCCAGCTGTCCATGGTCACTAGCTCAATAGTGTATGCTTATATGGACTTTCCCTCTTAACCCGTTTCACTCCTTCTACTCCCTCCTCTTGTTCCCTGGGATCATTTTCCCCCAAAACTACTTGCATGTAAGTTTTGGTTTTAGGTCTGCTCAGGAACAGGGGGGATCTCAGGCAAAATCAAGTAATATTCATATTTTAATACCTGAAGAATGTGGTGGACCCAATGGTAGTCCCAAAGATCTCAAGTCATTTTTCCTGGAAAATATCTTATTTTTAAAAAGAGTCTTTGTAGATGCCATTAAGCTAAAGATATTGAGTTGGGGAGATTATTCTGGATTATCTGGGTGGGTCGTAGATGCCATCATACATATCCTCTGGTAAGATTCATGTGACAAGCCAGAGAGAAGTTTGAGACACACAGGAAGAAGCAATGTGACCAGAGGCAGAGATTGGAGTGACATTGTCAATAGAAAAGTAATGACCACCATCACCCAAAGCCAGAAGAGGCAAGAATTCTCCCCTGGAGCCTCCAGAGGGAGCACTGTCCTGTGGACACCTTGACTTCAGCCTCCTGACACTAATTTCCAACTTCTGGCCTTTAGAAAAGTGAAAGAATAAATTTTTGTTATTTTAAGCCACCAAGTTTGTGATATTTTATTATAGCTGCCACAGGAAGCTAACACAAGGAAATCAGGCATGCAGAGGTCACATAATTTGTCTAAGGTCACAATTAGTAACTGGCAGAGCCAGGATTTAAACTCAGGTCTGCCTGACCCTAGCACCCAAATTCTTAATACTTGGCTTCCTCCCCAAATAGAGAGGGTGCAGGGTTCTCTCCTTGGAGAGCAGGAGACAATCAAACAAGGAGCCACAACTTATGTTGGAGAGGACTATAATGGAAGGAGATGAGTGTGTAGAAGTCTGGGAAGAGGAAGGCTCTGCTGGGGAGATGCCACTACCTAATGGCAAGGAGGAAACTCTGTGAGACATGGGATATTACACTGAAGGACACACCAAACCAATTCCACCCACTACCTTCCCTCTATAGCTCTGATGCTGGTTTATAGCCCAATCTTTATTGGGTTGGTCAAAGTATTTGTCTTGATTCTCCCACCTGTTTCCCAGGGTGTCCTGAGCTCACTCTGCACAGGAAGTTCCTCCTTCAGTTCCCAATACCCAGTAAATAAGAAATTCTGTGTCTGAAGCCCCAGGAAGGGAGTTGGTAGTGGACTCCAGGGTCCCTTGAAGTCATGCCCCCATTCAAAACATAGAGTTCACCAAATGGGGGTGGGGGCTCAGAGAAGTATGTGGGACTCTACTCTGGAATGGCAGATAAAAGGATAACAGAAAGTGGGAACTGTGAACAGGAAAAAGCAAGGTTTTGGGGATTGTTTGATGATGATGTCAACTCTCCAACAATGCTCTCTCTAATTTGGTCACTAAGTCAAAATAAAACCACAGAACATCTTGTTACCACTTAACATCAATCATTTCATTTCTCCTATAGCTAGGAACGCTTCCTCTTCTTACCTAACAGATGAACTCTGGAGGGATTCCCTGGGGGATATTATGTAACCTTTCTGCCCGATCTTTCTCAGCACTTGGGAGACTCTTTGGCTACTCCTTTGTTCTCCTCTGTCAAACAAGGGGCAAAGTCCTGGAATGCAGAGATGTTAGACACAATCTCTGACAGGGATTTACAATCTATGGGGCCACAGAGATGCATGAACATGTAACACAAAATAATCCTAGAGCGCTGGAGCTGTAGCTCAGTGGCATAGCACTTGCCTAGTATGAGTGAGGCACTGGATTTGATTCTCAGCACTGCATATAACTAAGTAAAATAAAGGTCCATTGACAACTAAAAAATATTTAAAAATAATCCTAGAGCCATGGGAGAAGAGAAGAGCCTGCCTGGATCAATGTGGGTAATCTCAGAGAAGGGCACTGGCATCGGGAGACACTTGTGCTGAGTCTTAGAAGACTTGAGCTACCCAGCTGGAAAGGGAGGATAGATAGAAGGCATATGGACGGAAGGAAAAGTGCAAAAATGGAGATTGGAGGGTGAGAACAAGAGAGTGAGAGTAAGCAGGGCAGAACCCTGGGAGAGCTGGTGGGCAATTGGTGTGGTTGGAACTCAGGGCATATTTGCATGCAGCTGGGAAAGTAAGAGAGGAAGCCTCATCTGCCACGCTGAAGCTAGACTATATTATGAATGTAATGGTGAGTCATTGAAGGATTTTAAGTCAGAGGAGTGACATGATCAGATTTACCTTTTAAATGATCACTGTGACATCAGTGTGCAGATGTATTGGAGCGAGGCCTGACTGGAGACAGAGAGGCCAGTGAGCGAACCGTGGCAGTGATCCAGGTGAGAGATGATGAAATGGGGATGACAATAGGGGACAGATGCAAGAGCAATTTAGGATATAGAATCAGCAGGACTTGGCCACAGATAGGCATTGGGAGTGGAGGGAGGAGGAGTTGAGAGTGACTTCTAGATTTGGAGCTTGTGGAAGATCATGGGAGATGTGGAAAGGGAAATGATACCCTGAGCTGGGGCTATTCTGAGTGAGAATGTTCCCCGTCACTGCCATGTCCCATCGCAGAGGTTAAATAACTTCATCCCAGTAATCGAACACTATGATGTCTGATACCAATCCTTTGGGTGATCCATAATGGGAAGGTTACCAGCAGCCCATGTTTCTGAATGAATTGAAAGATGAAGAAGACAGGAATCAAAATAAGCTTGATGGCATGCTCATCCATGCTTCCAGTAGGGACCAGGTACCCTGGAAGGAGCTATTCAGGACTGGGTCCCTATGGTTTTATATCATGCCTTATGGGTCTGCTCGATGGGTTGGGGTCCCAAGAGACGAAAAGGGGTCCTTGGGGAAGATGAGGTGGGGTCTCACAGGATGAGGTTTTGGGGTGACGGTCCTCTCAGTCACTCCACCCAGACTCTGGGGGCTGGTAAGACTGCTCCACTGGAGCGAGATGCAGAGCCCGTTTATTTCAGGAAGCACAACAGTTTATATATGGTCCTCAGACCAATCATGGCCCCGAAGTTACCAACAATGGGGTACCGCTGTCAGGCAGTGCAGTCTATCAGCACAGAATGGGGAAAGAGGGAAGGCAGGGGCTGAAGGTCAGAGAATGCTCCTATAGGTCCCTTGTTTCACAGATGAAGGGGAGAGAGCAGCAGGACAGTAGGTGACAAGGCACTGGTAGGCTGTGCCAAATCCTGGTATGCCGGGCTACTTCAGGGACCCCAAAGGCAATAGGATGCTCTCTCCCTCCAGTGAGCCATTCCCAACTGGGAGGAAATCCCATCTATTTGGCAGAGTTTCTTCGACTGCTCAAGCAGCCTATAAAATGATTAGTTTAAAAAGTACATCATACTATTTAAAAACCAATTTTAAGAAAAATGTCCAAACTTCTCTGTACAGTTCTATAGAACTGGAATGTTAGAAGAAATAATTATAAGAGAACATTTGGTACTTCAAAGTAATAAAAAAGAGAGAACAAAAGGGAATAATCCATTTCACTGCAGTAAGAATGGTTCTTTATTCGTGGTGACTTTCCTCAGCTGATTCAGGTACATGGCCTCAGGCTACCTTCTGACAAAGGTCAGATCCCATTACTGAGAACTCCAAGAGACTTAAATACATTTCTTACACTTGCAAGGAATCCTTGCACTGAGTATTACTGGAAACATGGGTGTTGATGTATTTGCATTAGAAACATTGTTTTCCCTGTTTATTCAACAAATATTTCTGAGTAGCGACTGTGTGCCATATGCAGTGCTGGGCCCTGGGGAGAAGACACAATCCTTGCTCTGAAGATCTTCCATTCTAAGCAAATAAGCATGGAGGGTGGTGTCTGGCGCCCTAATGGCAGAATGAAGGACTGGAGAATAACAGAGCATAGACATTGTTAGAAAGGATGGCCAAGGAAGGCCTCTTTGGAAAACCATGTTCCAAGAGATGAAGTTCACAAGCATTAAGGGAGTGAGGAACCAAACCAAGAAAGCCTACGGGGCTATGATCTCCAGGCAGAGATCAACCACTCCCTGGGGTTGATCTCCAGGGGACATTCTTGGCTTTGACCATATTCACTGAAGTAAATTTTGTCTCTGTGAATATGAGCTACATATTCCTTAGAGAATTTGTCATGTTTGGGGCTTTTGACAAAGGTAGAAACTTGGAGAATGCCTGGCCAGAGCTGAGGAGAAAATTTTGCTGAATGAAAGAAGGGTCCAGGAAAGGATGGGGTGAGCTCTTTAAATGATTCTGTACCTCTATGCTCTCTTTCTTAGGGTATGTCTATGTCATAGTCTCATAACCTTGGCATTGTTGATATTTTAGGCAGATAATTTTTGAGGTGCAGGGAGAGCAGTCACGCATATAGTGAGATGTTTAGCAAAATATCTGATCTCTACCTTCTTGGTAGTAGAGGGTACTTCTTGGAAAAATCAACAGCATGGTTTCACATTGTCTTTGTAATAGAACAGAACCTGGTCCTCCCAGAAACTGCTCTGGTGTAAGTGCCAGAACAAAATTGGTGCGGTGATATATAGGAGATGGTCATGTTGGAAGCTGATGCAATGGTGACCTCCACATCTACTATGCAAACCACCCCAGGGGCCATGGGACAGGAAAGTTTGCATTAGAGTGTGCAAGTTTCGATTTACTGAGTATAAACACACAGAGAAAGAGATGGCAAGATTACACATTTGGGAAAGGAGACCAACAGGTGGAAGGACCACACTAGTCTCATGTAAAGCAGTCCTCGTGTGTTCTTCCTTCCCCCACACACTTCCTCTGTCTCATCCTCTCCTGCTTTCTCCACTAATGATGTGGTTACAAAAGCTGGAGCTGAAATTGAATGAGAAGGTGCCTGGAGCCAACAAGACACTGGACTGTGTCAGTTGGAGGATATAGGGGCAAATGCACCTGGTTGCAGCACTGTCTCCTACTTTTTTAGGGTTTTACAAGGCATAAAGGAGCTAATACATTCAGGCTATTAACTTACTCTTCTTTTACTTAGAAGAATGTCTGACATGCACAACTCAAGTAATACCAGCTACTACTCTAGCTTCATCAGATGCTGAAAGAGGTCATCAACCTCCAAAAGGTTAGGAATCCTTGATCCAGCCTGTTTTATTTAAATTGTGATGGAAAAATCTTTGTAGTGGGAAGGAAGTGAAGGTACATTCATTGAGCACAGCCTCTTACAACGTAGTATTTCATTTAATCCTCACAACAATCACTATACTTTGCTTTCATTGGTATCAATAACAGAAATAACTAACAATGACATTTCAAATGTGACAGCCCAGTTAATTAGGTATCATGCCTGCCACTTTAAAGAGAAAGAAATGGAGTCTCATTTTAGCCTAAGATCAAGTAACTATCGAGATGGGCTCAGGATACCAGTCCTCAGTCTCTCTGGGCATAAAACCTGTGCTCTTTGAAGGATACTCTCCCATCTCCTATACCTTCTTGCATAAAAATTCTCCTACTTTTGGTCTATTTGTGGTTGAAAGTTTCTACAGTTTCTTTCTGGAGTCTGGTTGTATAAAGGCAATGTAGAAGCATGTTATGACTTACAGAGGAGGTGTCTCCCAAAAACTCAGAAGTGAAAAGATTAGATTATGAGGGTACAACCTGATCAGTGAATTAATCCACTGACATGGATTAACTGGGTGATAATTGTAGGCAGGTAGGGTGTGACTAGAGGAAGTAGGTCACTGAAGGGTGTGCCTTTGGGGTTTATGTTTTGTCCTTGGTGAGTGGAACTCTATCTGCATCCTTGCAGTCATCCCTTTGTTACGCCCTTCTGCCATGATGATCTGCCTCAGCTTGGGCCCAGAGCTATGGATTTGGCTGACTGTGGACTGAACCTGTGAAACCATGAGCCAAAATAAACTTTCCCACCTCTATGTTGTTCTTGTCAGGTCTTTTGATCATAGCTACAAAAAAACTGACTAAAACAGCATCTGAAACATAACTCTGCCTTGGATTTGATAACACTTGAACTGTCTTCAAAGATGTCTACTGACTTATATATGCTCCCTTGAGTCTTTTAGCAGGCTGTATGGTGGCTCATGGTGGCCCTGCTGCCTCCTGCTCCATTCCTGATGGTTGGCCTTGCCATCATTCAGGGATGAGCTGCTTTTCATTAGCATCAGCTCCTTGCAGATTAGACTTCAACTCCTCCTTCTGTAGGCTCTGCATTTTCATCCGCTGTCTTGTGAGGCTGTGCAGTGAGGACAGGGTTCAATATAAAAATAAAATTTGGCCAATATCATTCCCCAGTATTTCTTCTTTCCCTATCTAGCCATTTCCTTCTTAAAAGAATATTTTCTCTCCTGGCTTCTGCAATACTACACTCTGAACCTGACTTTTCTTCTGGATCACTGACTGGTTCTTTTCTTTCTCCTTTACTGGTACTTTCTCTGTCCCATCCACAAAGATTTAGGTAACCCAGATTCCATTGTCTTTTTGGTTTGCAGTCTCTCACTAGGAGTCCTTACCTTCTCCAAAGATTTTTAAATAGCATGCATATGGCCAATTGATTCTTAAATTTATTCCTCCAGTTTTGTCCTTTCCACTGGGCTCCAGAATTGAAGTCTTCTAGCATATTTGACATTTCCATGTCCAGATCAAATAGGTTCTCAATTTTAATAGGACTGAAATAAATCTCTCCATTTGCGGCCACTGGTCCTATTCTTACTGCAGTTATCTCCATCTCAATTAACAGAACCATTATCATTCAGCAGTTTGAGGCCACAGGCATAAGGGTCATTTTTGAAACCTCACTTTCCTTTACCATCTACCTTCAGCCCAATGACAAGTCCATTGATTCTATGTCCAAAACATGGCTCACATGTCCACTTCCTCCTACCTCTGTGGACACCACCCTGCTCTGAGCTACCATCATCTCCTGCTTAGACTTGTCCTCTCACTGTCCCCATGGGAGCTAGTGTGACCTTCCAAAACTATGAACGAGATTGAGGTGATCCTGTTCTCTCGTCCTTCAGTGGCTTTCCATCGCTCTCAAGAGCAATCTGGACTTGCCATGGCCAGCAAGGTCCTCTATGAAGTCAGCCCCTGTCTCTCTGATTTCATCTGCTCCTACTCTATTCTTTTCTTTTGTTCCAATCACTCTGAGTGTCTCTCTGCTTCAATTCATTCCTGGTTCAAATTGTTTGCAATGTTGTTCCTTCTGCCTAGAAGACTGTTTTCCAGATATCCGCATGGCTAGCACCTTGTTATTCTGATCTCTTCTGTCACTTCCTCAGACAGCCTTTCCCTGAGTTCTAAAAATCTAAGTAGCCCTTTCAGTCATTCCTTGTCATCATCCCCTTTTTGCTTTATTCATAGTAATTACTGACCTGAAAGGGACTTGTCCACTTATTTCTTTTCAGTCTACTCTTCTCTGGACACCTTGTCCCTAAACTTATCCCTAACCTTGACCCTAACCTTTGTCAGTTTTGTTAATTACTGCGGATATGCCCTCAGCTCCTATCAAATGCCTACCATGTTATAGATATTTGACAGCTGTGAATATAGACATAAATGGGTAAATAAATGAGCTAACTGAACAGGAAAAGCCCCATCTACTTTTTCATTTCCATCTGAATTCAACATAGCACAGAACAAAGGGGAACTCTGCTCAGCAGAACCCCTTTTCCGTTTTCATGGTCGTCGTATTTTCTGTCTTCGCATACTTGATTCTATTTTTCTCTCCAGTCTCTGCTTAAATATCACCTTCTTAAAGAGGACTCCCCTGACTGCTCTTAATTTGTACTCATTATACCCCCATCATTTATTTCTAGATATGGGGGATATTTCAGTTCCATTTTCTCCTATACCTTAAATATTGGAATTTTTTTCATTATGTTGATGAAATAGTTAATTACTTTGAAGCTTTTAATATTATTTGGGTGAATTGTTTTAATTATTTACTGCTGTATAAGAAGCCACCTGAAAATATAGTGGCTTAAAACAATTTTTTTTGTTCCATGATTCTACAATCTGGGTTGGCCTCTGCTGGACAGGGCCATCTGTGAACTCTTGCTCATGACCAGCAGTGGGTGGGGCTAGGCTGGAGCTCAGCCCTGTCTGTCAGAGCACAGGGCCTTGGTTCCCCTCCACTACCCTCCCATGTGGTATGGGTTTTGTGTTGCATGGCAGATGGGTCCCAAGAAGTAGAGTTCCAAGCCTGTGGATGCCGAAGCTTTAGGCTGCTTGACACCTAGTCTTGTAAATTGTACAACATCACTTGTGCTGTTGTTTGTTGGTCAAGGTCAGTCTGAAGGCCACACCAGAATCAAGTAGAGGGGATATAGACTCTACCTCTTAAAGGCAGGAGTAGCATAGTATTGGTGGCCATCTTTGACTCATCATTTGAAATAACTTGGAAAGAAAATCATTTTAATTTTAACCTTTGATGGAAATACTTCTGAAAATATATCAGTCCTACAAAGAGATTACAATGGACATAGCATCTTCAATGATTAAGTTCTTCCAGAAACTCAGGATTACTCTTCTCCATTTCCATTATTATTATTAATTTGGATTCTTGCCCCAGTTCTATACTAAGTTAACCAGTTTTGTTATCTTGGAAGAATCATACAGGATTTGGCTTTTGTTATCCATAAAATGAATGGGTGGAGTTACATGATTTCTATTTCATTTATGCCCCAAGACACTATGATTTTATAGTTTCATGTAAAAAGTAAAAGAGATTATATTATGTCTGTAATAAATTCAAGATTACCCTTATGCATAAATTTCTTGTATTAACTTATGTTTACTTGTGTGAAAGAAATGTGAAAGTTGTCAGAATCATAATGTAGTTGCTGTGTCAATCCTTCCAAAAAAAAAAAAAAAAAATCTGGAAGGTTATTAAGGAAGGAGTCTCATGTATGGTTACCTGAGAGTAACTATCACAAAAGACTTTGCCAAAACCACCAGCTTGCACAGAGGTCAAAGTAACCTACACACAGAGTACTTCTACAAGAACATCTGCCCAGAAACTGCCTATTCAATCTCATAATGACCTCACTCTTGTAATTAATCATCATGGACAGATGTGCAGATTCCTTTGGCTGTGAGATTCAGGCACAACCCAGTTTAGTGTCAGCCTTGGTAGTGAGAGACTGCCTTCACCAACACTGCCCAGATCTCAGATGGCACAGCATGGAGCAGGACTCAATTTGCTGGGGGGTAAGACAGGGGAGTTAGCATAGGATTTTGCTTTGAAACTCAGTCCCAGGCTGGCAAAACCCAACACTGGGCAGATCCTAATGGTCCCCATCCACAAACCTGCCTGTGGACAGAGCCTGTGGAACAGCCCTGGTACCAGGGGGAGAATTGAGAGGGAGGTCTTTGTCTATTGGACTTCTATTCCAGCCAGCATCACCTGCAGCTAGTTGCGGTGGTCTTGGGCCATGAGTCCACCTCAACAGTAGGTAGTTCAGAGCAGCATGGGCCTTGGCACTACTACTCCAGTTCTGTTCTAGTCTCAGCAGGCTCTAGGTCCAGGATGTGACACAGCTTTGCAGCACTGGGGGCCAGAGGTGTGACATAGATGCTTCGGGCTGGCCCCTCCACAATATTTTGCCCAGAGGTGGGCAGAAACCCACAATACCCTCCCACAGGCCAGTGACTATGGATGAAGCACTTGGGTCTATTCCAGCCCCAGGAAAAAGCTTGGGGTTGGGGGATAGACTACCTTTTTTTAAGCACTTCCTCAATTCTTGCTGAACATACAAACTGTGAGTGTGGGACAAATTTAGGCTTGGATTGCCCTCTAGTGCTGAAACAATGATGACACAGCAACAGCAGACTTGCAGTGAATCTGGATTTTGGGTGCCATCTGGTGCTAAAATAGTATAGTGATTACAGACTCAGAGAAAATAAGTAGTTTAATTAGAATATCTGGAAGGAATACCAGATTATGAAGAGGGGAATAAATACCTACTCCTCTAAAACCCAGATGACATAGCATACCACCAAACGTCAAAAGCTTTCAGGAAACCATGACCTCACCCAACTGTCAAACTCAGGTGCTAGAAACCAACAAGATGGTAACCAGTGTGGGCATACTCTTGAGTGGAGAATTTTAAATAGCTGTTTTAAGCAATTCAACAAGCTTCAAGAAAACACAGAGAAGCAATTCAGTACTCTAACAGAAACTTCACAAAGAGTTGGAGGCAATTTTAAAAATTAAACAGGATTGGGGATGTAGCTCAATGGTAGAGTGTTTGCCTAGCATGAACAAGTTCCTGGGATTGATCCCCAGCACCAAGAAATAAAATAATAATAAAGTCAAATAGAATATTTAAGCTAAGAAATACACTAAGCAAAATTAAAAATACAAGAGAAGGCATTAATGGGAAGATAGAACAAACAAAAGAATTAGCAAAATTGAAGACAGGCTATTTAAAAATCTATAGTCAAAAGAGAAAAAAGAAGGAAGAGAAATGAAAAATTCCCATGAGAACTTTGGGATAACATTAATAGAGCAAATTTTTGTTTTGAGGGCAGGGGCTTAAGAGGGACTAAAGGATGCCAAAGGGGTACAAAGACACAACAACAGAAGACTTCTCAAATCTAGAGAAGGATACAAATATCCAGGCACAAGAAGGTCAAAGGCCACTAGTCAGATTTAAATCAACCAGTTTATCACAATACATCTTATAATTAAGCTCTCACATGAAAAGAAAATTCTTTTTTTTAAACATTTTTTTAGTTGTAGATGGACAGAATATCTTTATTTTATTTATTTATTTTTATGGGGTTCTGAGAATCGAACCCAGTGCCTCACACATGTGAAGCAAGCACTCTACCACTGAGCCACAATCCCAGCCCGAAAAGAAGATTCTTAAGGCAGCAAGAGAAGAGAAACAAATAACACATAATGTTGTCTCATTCTCCTGACATCAAACTTCTCAGCAGAAACCTTACAAGAAAGAGTGGTCTGAGATTTTCATAGTATTGGAGGAAAACCACACACATAATCAAAAACTCTATCAACCAAGAATAATACATTCAGCAAAGTTAACTATTAGAAATGAAAGAGAGATAGACATTCCAAGACAAACAAAAGTTCAGTGAATATATCTCCACCAGACCTTTTTGTTCTGCAGGAAATGCTCAAGGGAGTTCTTCAAACTGAAAGAAAAAGACATTAATAAGTAAGAAGAAAGGACCAGAAGGCATAAAACTCACTGTAAGTGTATACAGATAGACAAATTTATAATGTTCTAAAATGGTAAACATAAGACATGAACTATTCATAACTTTAGCATGAAGATAAAAAACACAAGTATTAACTGTGTTAATATTTTAAGAGATAGGCAATATGGAAGGATGTGAAATGGGATGTAAAAATTTCAAAATGTGAGGAAGAATGGAAAGCAAATATAGTTTTTAATTAATATATTTTCTCTATTTTTTGTTTCTTATCTTTGTGACTGTGTTAAGTTTCAAAATAATTTCTTATAATCAAAAGGTTTTTTTGTTTGTAAAGCAGGAGGCATTTTACTACCAAACTTCAAAAAATGCTACAAGCCCACAGTAATCAAAATAGCATGGTAATGGCATAAAAACAGAGACATAGACCAGCAGAACAGAAGAGCCCAGAAGTAAACTCACACATGTATACCCAACTGATATTGTACAAAAGTGCTAAGAACACATAGTAGAGAAAGGACAGTCTTTTCAATAAATGGTACTGGGGAAAGTGGGTGTCCTCAGGCAGTAGAATTAAATTGGATTCCTATCTGTAGTTACAAAAGTCAACCCCAATGGATTACAGATCTATATGTAAGATATGAAACTACTAGAAGATAGAATAGGGGAAACACTTCAGGACACTGGGATGGGCAAGGATTGCTTGGTAAAGACCCCCAAAGCACAGGAAATGAAAGCATACATATACAAATGGGATTACATCAAACTAAAATGTGTCTGTACCACAAAGGAAATAATCCTAAGAGTGAAGAGATGACCCACAGAATGAAAGAAAATATTTGCAAACTGTACATCTGACAACTGGTAAATAATCAGACTCTATAAGAAACTCCAACAGCTCAACAACAAAAATAAATAAATAAATAACCTCATTAAAAAATGGGCAATAGATCTGAATAGACATTTCTCAAAAGAAGACATATAAATGGCCAGCAGATCTATGAAAAACCCTGAACAGCACTAATCATCAGGGAAACGCAAATCAGAATCACAATGATATTTTACCTCACTCTAGTAAGAATGGCTATTAGCAAAAGGAGAAAAGATAACAAGTGCTAGTGAGAATGTGGAGAAAGGGGAATCTTTATACAATGTTGGTGGGAACGTGAATTAATACAGCCATTATGGAAAACAGATTCCTGAAAAACTTAATTAGAACTACCATAGGATCCAACAGTCCCCACTACCGGGTACATGGACCAAAAAACAAAAACAAAAAAATGAAATCAGTATGTTCAAGAGGCATCTGTACACCTATGTTTATTATAGCACTATTCACAATAGTTAAGAAACGGAAACAACCTAAGTGTCAATCATCTAATGAATAAAATAAAGAAAATGTGATGCACACACATACACACATGCATGCACACACACACAGTAATGTGTTCAATCCCCATATACTTTTCATGTACTATTTGGCTACAAAAAAGAATTAAAACATGGATAGAACTAGAGATAATTATGTTAAGAGAAATAAGCCTGGCATCATAAAAACCATATGATCTCACTCCTATGTGGAATATTGAAAAGTTGATGCCATTCATTTGCAGGTAAATGGATGGAGTTGGAGAATATCATGCTAAGTGAAGTAAGCCAATCTCAGAAAACCAAATGCCGAATGTACTCGTTGATAAGTGGATGCTGATCCATAATAAAGGACATGGGAACAATGGTGGAATTCTGTTCACAAGGGTGTAAGGGGGGAGGGGGCATGGGGACAGAAACAGTGGTGGAATATCATAATAATATGATATGACTATATCATATGATGATATGATATAGTCATCATATCCCTAACTTTATGTATGACTGCATATATGTTGTGATTCTATACAACTTACAACTAGAGAATTGATATGTTATCCTCTCTCTATGTACAATGAATCAAATTGCACTCTGTTATCATGTAAGCCTAAATAGAACAAATAAATAAAATATGAAAAAAAAGAAAAACAATGTTCATGCCACTGATGTTGAGAGTAGAATGGTGGATATCAGATTACAATTATGCACTATGGATCTCAAAAAAGCTAGAAGAAAGAATTTTTGAATATTTTTTTACCATAAAATGATAAATGTTTGAGGAAATAGATGTATTTTACCTGATTTAAACATTAAACAAGGGGCTGAGAATATGGTTCAGTGGTAAAGAAGGTGCCTAGTAAGGCCCTGAATTTGACCCCAGCACTGCAAAAATAAACAAACAAACAAACACACCTTAAATAATGCATACATGTATTGAAACATCACATAGTACCCCACTAATATGTACAAATTTTATGTTAAAAATAAGTTTAACTCAAATAAAAAAATGGTGCAGTATTTACATATAACTATGCAATCTCCTGATATACTTTATGATTTTTGTGTTTATTTTTTTGATATGGGTTTTGCTTTGTTACCATGCTTGTCTTGAACTCCTGGGCTCAAGCATTTCTCACGCCTTCAGAGTAGCTGGGACTGTAGGCGCCACCACCATGCCCAGCTCTTCCCATCTACTTTAAAGCATCTGTAGATTACTTGTAATACTTAATGCAATGTAAGTACCATGTAAATAGTCATGATAGTTTATCATTGATGAAATGAAGAGGAAAAAAGTTTGCATATGTTCAGTATACATTAATTTTTTTTTCTTAAAATATTTTCAATTTATGGTAGGTTGAATCTGTAGATGCAGCATCTGAACAGAGAAGACCATCGTCATATCTTTTCGCCCTTCAGTAGGCTAGAACAGAGGAAACCTCTCCAACACTGACCTTGGCAGGCCCTTCTTGGACGGCAGAGCCTCTGCCAGGGTGAGTCTGCAAGGCTATTCTATTCAAGGCAAGGGCTATTCTACTACCCACTACTATAATAAATAAACTTTATTGCATTTGATTCATTATACATTGTGGGGGGCTCTGTTGATTACAAAAATTAGACTATAATGTATCAGTTTTATTGTGTTTTTCAAGATGCTTCAAAATGTTTTAATGTTACTCTAGTGGCTACAATATTTTTTTTCTATTGAGACATTTTTCCTCCCTCCTTTCCTTCCTTCCTTCCTTCCTTCCTTCCTTCCTTCCTTCCTTCCTTCCTTCCTTCCCTCTCTCCCTCCCTCCCTCCTTCCCTCAGCCTCCTGATTTCCTCCCTCCCTCCCTCCCTCCTTCCTCCTTCCCTCTCTGTGTGGTAGTGGGGATTGAACCCAGGGGCATTCTACTGGCCCTTTTTATTATTTTTGTAAAAAATTTTTATAAGATTTTTTTAAACATTTATTTTATTTATTTATGTATTTGGTATGTGGTGCTGAGGATAGAACCCAGTGCCTCATGTGTGCGAGGCAAGCACTCTACCACTGAGCCACAACTCCAGCCCCTAATTTTTAAAAATTTTGAGACAGGTTCTTGCTAAGTTGCTCAAGCTGACCTTGAACTTGTGATTCTCCTGCCTCAGCCTCCTGATTAGCTGGATATGGTTATGTGCCACCATGCTAACCTGTTGGGACAATTTAAAGGTTAAGCTGGTATCCATAGTTTCCTTTGTGTCCCTGAGACCAAGTCTCAGGCTCTAAACTAAGCTCAGAGTGTGCCATGGTGGTCGCCTTATACCCTCCCTCATTTCTGCCCCTGGCCTTCCATCAACATCTGGTTATTAATTTAACAAATACTATTTTGGGTCTTTAGCATATATCACCAATGTTAAAGCACATTTGAAAGTCATTTAACAACGTGAATCAAGCCCTGTCCTCATATTGCTTAGAAGCTAGTGGCCTCAGGGGGCTCTTGGTCAGTCATAGTAACAATCAGTGCGCGCTAGCATCCCATGGAAAATAAGCTTGTTCTGATAATTTAGTTTATCCTATAATTTAAATACCCCACTGAAAGTTTTACAATATTTAATACTAAAATAGATCACAACTTTCCCTTTCTAGAGTTGGTGTAAAGAACACAATTGAACCTTGTTATCATTCTGACTGTATTATTAGGAAATATACTAATATATCAAAAGCTGATGAAGCACAGAGAACTATTTGTCCTACACACACAATTTCAATGTATTTTGAATTCTTGTGACTACCTTTCCCATTTCCTCATCCCTATTGGATTGTTATACTCACCCACCAGAATCCATTGTTACTCCTCAAAGCTAAGAGAACTGAGAACCTTTATTTTCTTCAGTGGGGTTCAAATGAAGCAGCAAAGTGAGAGTATGCCTGGCTGTTGGCACCTTGATTTTGTGGTGTTGCTTTGCCTGCTTAGAAACTTTCCCGATCATTTGTTGCATCCTTGCTGAGTGACAGGTAGCTGAAGTTGCCGGTTATTTGACTTTTGTACCTGAGCCCAATCTTGCCTGATGTTTGCTCATTACTCAACTTTCATCATTTTGTGGAAGTGGGCATGTTATGGGGCTGCGGGCTTAGCTCAATAGTAGAGCAGAAGCTTAGCAGGTGAGAAGTCCTGGGTTCAATTCCTAGTACCACAAAAGAAAGAAAAAAAGGAAAGGAAAGGAAAATAAATGTGTATGCTCACAGAGAGAAAAATAAAAGGTTGTTAGAAACTTTGTTAGACATGGGATAGGATAAAACACAGCATATTTGAAGTTATATTGAGAGGGAAAAGTGAGTTGTAGATCACTCAGGGCAGGCATGGAGGAAGAAACCCTGGGCTCAGATGGAAGTGCCAGAGGGTTGTTCTCAGGTAATTCTGAGGAGCAGCTTTGGATTAAAATTTTACGTGGGCCTGAAGTCCAGGCAGAGGGATTTTGCTTTCTCTAAGGGAGAACTGTGATAAGTAACTAGTGTTGATTTAGGAGGAAAACAAGTAGTTGAACTAGAAAGTGAACTGTAGTCGACTATAAAAACCTAATTTATGGATTACCCAGTGCCCAGTCAAAGTGACTAATAATTCTAGGGCTGTAATTACCCACCTGTGGGCTTTATTTTTTTTTCTTCCAACTTTCTACTTTTCTGTATTTCACAAATGTTTAATAATGAGCATGCACTCCTTTTATAATAAAAAAATCCAATTAACTTAATTAGAAAAAAATTACCCACCAGGTGACGAGAGGTTTCTCATTAATTCATCATCGGGTGTCATCTGGCCCACGATCTCTGCCCACCGTGGAGCAATTATTCCTGTGCTCATGAGGCCGATTCTGGGTATGGTATTGCAGAGGGTACAGTAGGGGAGGGAGGGGATAGGAAGAGTAGGGAAGAGGCTGTCTTGGAAGATAGACCCAAGCAACTTCCTGTGTGGGAGCTGTGTATATCACCATGGGGCTTTTGGTGGTTTCAAGGGGAGAGGGGAAGGAAGGAAGCAGCGGCTCTGTTGAGAGACTCTCAGAGAGTCTGGTTTTGGCACCCTATATCCACTGTCCCTGATTATCTTCTATTTAGAAATCTGAGTCCCATTCAAATGGGAGCTTGGAAGAGAATTCTAAATATGTGCTGACATTGTCCAAGCTGCATGGTTCCTGTGAGGGTGCCAGGGATGGAGTGGCTAGCCTTGCTTCCCTCCTACCCTGGTCCACATCCATCCTCTACTGCAGAGCTTGCTGGGTAGGTAGATAGATCAGCTTTGGTACTGACGGAAAGTTTACAAAACCATCAGCCTTTCTCTGGCTGAGATCCAAGTTGGTGTTTGGGTGTCTGGGGTAGAAACTTGGGAAGATCTGGAATTATTTTGTCAATGTCAATGTAATTGTTAATTTTATTTTTATCCAAGGGAGACCTCGTCATATAATGAATAGCTGCTGGGTGCCATTAGAAAAAATAATAAAGGATGTGATTCTAGCCAGCCCCGTCTCCTAATGGAAATACCCTCCATTCCTCTGCAGTGCCAAGCAATTCTGGGATTCCAGCATCGCACACCAGTGAGGGGGAAGAGGTCTTCAATCACTGAGGTTTACACTGAGGTCCAGAGGATTGCAGATGAGAATTAAGGAGACAATGGAAAATTGAAATGTAGCATCACAAAGGGGAAAGATAAGTATTTGGAATTTGAAAGAATGTTCCTACTCTGAAAGAAGCACTCACTTGTAGGTATAGTTAATGTATGACATCTTCATAATAATCGGTCCATTATTGATTAACTTGGCATTGTGCTTCAGTTAGTTAATTGTAGCCTTTTCCTGCTTCTGGCTCTGGTGTTTAAAGACAAAATAGGCCCTTTGTTATGCTCTCAGAGGAACTATTTACACATTTTGATTTGGCAAAGAACAGTTCATTTTTGGGCGCTTCTGGCTTTTTTATTCCCTATGGAATATGCAAGCAAAACTGGCTGAACCTTCAAACATCAGCTAAATTCGAATAATCACTAGAGCATTTCTTGCCTTGGTCTCCTTCAATGTGTTTATTGTAAACCCAGTTGCTCTTTGGCTGCAGGAGGGTCTCTACATAACTGGTCCATCTGCCTGCTGTACCCATAGTCCCAGAACCATGAGCCCCTCTGGCATTGATCATGTAACTTTGCAGGCATCCTAATCTGGAATGTGCTCTCTTCCCCCTGAAGGGGCCACCGTGGTGGGGGAGGGGAGGTTGTGAGCAAAGTCATCGGGCCCCTTGGAAAGCATCCTGACCTCCCCAGGACTGAACTTTCAACCTCTTGAGCTGACAGTTAGTAGTGGATGCACAAATTTTGTTTGCGACTAATTGCAGCTTGTAAATGGAGCATTGTGGCCCCGGAAAAGAGCCAGCAGTCTCTCTCCCCAGGGTCACCCAAGTGGAATCTGGACACAAGAAAGCCTGTCCCTTAATGGGCCTCCTCCCTGAGCCCTTCCCAACCTCTGGAGCCCTGTGCTTGTCTCCTTCATCAAGTGGAGAGCTAGAGGGCACAGCAGGAGTCTCCTCTGTGAATCTTCTCCCCAAAAGCCAAAAGCCGAGCTATTCATAGCAACTGGCAGCTCCCTCAGGAATTCCCACGGACTGGCTTCCCAGAGCCCACCATTGTCTCCCCACCCAGCAGCAGTGGCCTTTCACAGACCCAGGGACACACATGCCATCTCAAAGCACAAAATACTTTGCAAGCCATCTATGGGGTGTTCACCAAGGAAACTACCAGAAGTTGAGGAGGAAAAGCAAAGGCAAGGTGGGAAAGAAGGGAAAAAATTATCAGCAGATTGACTATTTTGTTTGTCTCTCAAATTAGGCACACTTGGTAATTGACACATAAGCCATCAAGTGCCATGGAACATGAAGCCACATTTCCATTTCTTGGATGCGAGCTAGGTGTGCTCTGGGCATCACTGAAGGCACAGCTGGTTGCATGTGTGAATCACAAATGTTCAGCTGTAAGACAAAAGGGGTAGCCAAGGGTGACTTTCTTTGTTTTCTCTGGTAGTTTCATTGCACTGAGGTGGTGGCTAATATCATCTTATATCCTGAGACCATGAAAAGAACATAAGGAACTCTGAAAGTGTGGAGTGAGCGTTCCAGGCAAGCATCATATTGTTCTCAGTTAATCAAATTTGTCAATTGTTCCCAGTGCCTTAGAGCTAAAGGATGATACTTATGACCACAGTATACAAATCCCCGGCCATCTGCTCTCACAGCTGTTGGACCTTGAGCAAGAACTTGTACCCGGTAGCATCTTTGGAGAGCCCTTAGGCATGGGATGGACTAGACTGGTTCAGCCATCAAGTAGCCAAAGGTTAAAACTACCAAGAGCCCTGGGGTGTGTACCAGCTAGAGGCATTCCCAGGAGTGAGCTATGAGAGCAAAATTCCCCCTACACTCCTCAGCTCCTTAACACCTGATTGCCGGATATTTTCTCAATACTTTCAGCTTTCCTTTACAAATCAATGCAGTTAGTGAACTGCTTCAGTTGAAACTGAACACATCTATTGATGCTGAAACAAGAGTTATGTACTTCCGGCCCATTTAAAGAAATCTGTGCAAATGATATGTTCAATTCCTTGGAGAGCAAGGGCTTAGAGGATTAGTTTACAGCTGTAGTAAATTGTTTCTATGAAACTTGTTCGCCTCTAACACATTAGTTTCTGTGTGCCAACTTCAGTAGGGTTTCATAAATGATGTTAGAGTAGAATGACTAACCATTCCAGTTATCCTGATGCTGTTGCATTCTGTACTTGATGAAACCTCTCATTCCCAGGTAAACACAAATGGTTAGTGATTATACCAAGTTGTTTGTTTTCTGTGCTAATCCACATTCTATTGCTATAACAAAATACCTGAGGCTAGGCAATACATGTAGAATAGAGGTTTATTTAGCTCACAATTTTGGAGGTTGCAAGTCCAAGAAAGCCCCATTGGTTAGGCTTCCAATAATATCCACTTGGTGCATCACATCATAGTGGGAGTGTGTGCCAGCGGAAGAGATCACAAGATGAGACAAAAAGCCAAAACCTGAGGATAGGCCAGTCTTGCCATTTTGCAACAACCCTCTTGAGAAAACTAACTGGGATTCCATTGGAATTACATTAATCCCCTTCAAGGGCATGTCCCTAATGGCCTGATTACTTCCCAGTAGGCCAACTTCTTAAAGATTCTGCCACCTCCAGCATTGCCACACCTGGGACAAAATTTCCAACCCATGAAACTTTGGGGAACAAACTCTATCAAACCATAGCACCTTGCAAAGTTCCACCAAGCTTGAAAGTGTAAGTGTAGTGAGTTCTTGAGTTTCTGAGTTTAAAATCTTAGTGGAGCACACTTTGAGAGGGAGTCTTTCAAAAGTGGTGAGGGGCTTGCCTGGAGCTCAGCATCTAAGTATACCACATGCAGTCACCAACCAGGGCATTTAATAACTAGCATTTTAGTATTTTTTCCATGTCCTTAATTTCTGATATAGAAAAAAAATGCCAGTCAGATTCTTTTTTTTTTTTAAACTGGAGGTCATACCCAAGGATGCTCAACCACTGAGCCACATTCACAACTCTTTTTGTTTTTTACTTTGAGACAAGGTCTTGCTAAGTTGCCTAGACTGGCCTTGAACTTGTGGTCCTCCTGCCTCAGCCTCCTGAGTTGCTGGCATTATAGGAGTGAGTCACAGTTCCCCATTAAGATTTTTTTTGGGGGAAACCGGGGATTGAACTCAAGGGTACTGGACCACTGAGCCACATCCTCATCCCTATTTTATGTTTTATTTAGAGACAGGGTCTCACTGAGTTGCTTAGTGCCTCACCATTGCTGAGGCTGGCTTTGAACTTATGATTCTCCTGTTTTAGCCTCCCAAAGTGCTGGGATTATAGGTGTGCACCACAGCACCCAGCTAACATTTTTATAAATGTTTTCTTAGGACATTTTCTATTTCCATTTTTAGGCATTTGGGAAACATATGAAAAAGAAATAAGATAGGAACAAACATTTAAATTATGTAAGCCTCTCTGACTGCATTCTGACATCAAAGACATACTGTGTCTTCTTCTTCCTCTGTATCTAAACTTTTGCACTTGACTTCATTCATTCTATTCAACTTGACCTGAAGCAGTGCTTTTTCAACTGACATGTACCAACAAATCTCCTGGGGATATTGTTAGAATGCAGATTCTGATTCAGTAGGTCTGGGGTGGAGCCCAAGACTCTGCATTTCCAACAAGCTCCCAGGTGATGCTGATACCGATGTGAGAGGACCATACTTTGAGTAGCAAAGATTCCAGGTGACTCCTTGGATATTCCTTATCTTCAGGACATTTCTAAAAAGAAGGAAGAAAAAAATATTGCAAAGGAATTGGAAGGAGAAAATTGTGCTTTATATCCTTGAAAATAATGCCTGTTGAAACGGAGAATGCTGTGGGCTTCAGTGCACGGCACAAATGCAATTAGAATTGACCCAAAACATCGGCGTACCTAGCAAAGGAAGTCAGGAGGTCGAAGGGAGTGAGGCGGGTGTGGTAATGACAGCATCTGAGGCTGAAGGGAGGATGCTCTTTTTCAAAGTTTTGACACTTAGCTTTTCTTCAGCCCTTCTCACTTTTAGACCTTGCTATCATGGGTTTCTCTTCCAAAGGTTGCTGTGGTGTGATCAGTATTTTTGGCAGAAGCAAGGAAATGTTTCATTCTTTTGAATTGGATGTGAGAACCCTACGAAATATCCATTACAGATGAAAAATGAAGCATGCTCTGAAAGGCATACCAATCTTTCCATGTTGCTTGTAGTTTATTGTGTTTCAGAAGACACAAAAATGGAAAAACAGATAATGAAATGCATGAGTAAGTAGAAGAGGAAATATCATTAAGTCAAATGCCTGACAGAAAATGGATTGTACTAAATCACACATACTCTTCTGATAGTGTTTTACTATTAAAAATTGTTAATGCAATCCCAGGAATGTCTATTGTTCATAAAGACCTGGCTAATGAGATGACACATGAAGGGGCTGAAAAAGAATTCTGGGATTAAATGTTTTAATTAGAAACAAAATGTACATGCCTCAGAAAAGGATGAGACATTGGTCCCCAAATTACATCAGTCATGACCTTGGGAAAGTTTATGTTCTTTTCCCTGAAGAGCAACACATCAAATGTGGATGATTATGTGGTCATTAAGCAACCCCCCCGCAAAAAAAAAAATCCTCCAAGGTATATTTATGTTCATGGAAAACGTGTAGCCAAGGCTCTACCCGATATGACTTTAACTTACTGCTCTTAATACAGGTTTCAGGCTAATAAAGAAAACTCTTTTTTTCTTACAGGTCATCAAAGCAAGAGTGGCCCAAATTATGCTCCATGTTTCTGTGCTTTTCTACAAAGAAGGAGTATGTAATTAGAATAAATCTGTTTCAATATTTCCCCTTACCTAGGAGCTTGCCTCTGTTTAATTGTCTCCCTTATTTCTGTTTTGAATGGCTGTGCTCACAAATGTTCCTCTCTGTGTGTTGCTATGATGTCCTCAGAGGCCAGATTGTAGATCCTAGTGGAACTGTTTCTTTGCTACTCCCCAGGCCAGGTGTCTCACAGGCTCATTGAACCACTCAAGGACTTTAGAAAACTCCATACTGCCCCTTTGTCTCCAAGTGGATGGCAATCTCTCTTTTGTATCTTAGGCTTCATCAGTTGCTCTTTACTTTGATGTGGGTGTTTGGGGGCTGGTGGAGGAAAGCACAGAGGAGGGACCGTGGGGAAAGACCAGCTTTATTCTTCTACCCCTGCCATACACTCCAGCTCAGAATCATGCACACACCTCCATGGCATAGTCACAGCTCCTCAAATCTCGATAGACCAGACCCTATTGCCAGTGGACAGCACAGCTCCTGGGCAACAGAACGATTTTTCAGTGTTCCTCTTTGCTTCCTCTAATTTGCTGACATTTGCACGGAATTATGTGACTATTCCGTTTGCAAATACTCAGTACATGCAAACTCACAACCATCTTTTTCTAGTCATCATTCCTGGGCTGAGGGAGTGCTTGCCTAGCATGTGTGAGGCCCTGGGTTCCACCCCCAGCACTGCATAATAAGTAAAGCTATAATTTCCCCCTTTTTCTTGATCTGCACTATTGATCTGCACATTTTGCATGACTATGTAATTATAGTCATCTCTCCAATTTGTACTCCTGAGCATTTGGTCATTCATTCATTCATCCACTCATCCATCCATTCATTCATTCATTGACCAAGAACTGGAGCGCCCCCATGTGGCAGGCACTATAGCGGGTACAACATCAAACAAAAAAAGGCCTTGGTTTCTTTCATTCAGGTGGTGGACAGGAAAGACAGTCAACAAATAGGTAAATAGTAGATTAGATGGTAAAAACCACTAGAGAAGGTTGTCCTAGGTAAAGGAGGTGGGGGTACTGCCGGGGTTGTGGGGGTAGCTCTTTTACATAGTGGTCAGGGAACCCCAGTGGTCAGGGAACCCCCAGTTGGGGGCTTCCACTTAGGGTTCTACCTTGTACAATTTCAGGGGTTGCTTTTCCTCTCATAGTTGTCACAGATTGTGAAGTTGTGAAGTGTTTTTTTGGCAGATAGTGTCAATATATTTAGTGCCCTTTTTCTAAATTGCCCATTGGGACCAGTGTTGGGGTTTGATAAGGGTGACCTTTTAGCAGAGCCATGGAGGAAGTGAGGCAGTGAGGCACACAGCTATTTGGGGGGAGAGTATTTTAGGCAGCTAGGACAGCAAACTGTGAGGCCCTAAAGCAGGAGCAATTCGTGGTGCGTTGGAGGGACAAGACCAGCGGCTGGAGCAGAATGAGTGAAGGCGCTGTTGGTGGGAGAGCAGGCCAAGGGGGAGGAGGGCAGATCACAGATAATGGAAACAGAAGGTCAGTGGAGAGTTTTGAATTGAGAAATGACATGATTTGATTTCTATGTTTTAAGGACCACTCGGAATGTAATGTGGAGAATTGATATAGAAGAGACAGGAGCACTAGAAGACAATGACGAGGCTGTTGCAATGACCCCAAGTGGGAGAAGACAGCAGGCTGGCCCAATGTGGAGAAGGCTCTTGTAGGATTCCTGAGGTGACGGGCTTCTTCTGCAATGTGATAAAACCCCTTTTCTTGCACATAAGGTTTATTTCAACAATTACTCTCTGACAGGAAGAATGGTTGAAAGGAGTCTTAGAAGCAGGATATCTAGGGGAGGAAGAGTGAGAGTCTCAGTTTTTTTTCTTTTTCTTTTCCCCTTCCTTCTTTCCTTCCTTCCTACCTTCCTTCCTTCCTTTGGCAATTTTAGGGATCAAACTCAGGGCCTTGTGCATGCTAGGCAAGCAGTCTACTACTGAGCTACTCCCAGCTCTTTTTATTTTATCTTGAGACAGAGTCTTGCTAAGTTACTAGAGCCTGGGCTCTAGCTTGAGATTTCCTGCCTTAGTCTCCCAAGTAGCTCTCAAGTATCTGTATATATGTGCTACTGTGTCTGGGTATAGGTCTCCAATTTTGATGGGGCTAGGCAAAGATGAGACAGCCTCATGAAACATTTCTGTCTGAAATTTCCAGTGTTATTAAGCTAGTCATCTGAAGGTGGAGGCTAGATCCTAGTGTGAGGCAGTACAAAATCCGAAAGCTCTCAATCTCTTTGCATTCTTTCTTGAAGATGTCTATTCCAACCTATTACATAATGCAAGGATTCCCTACCCAGCATCCCAGAGCATGTAAATCTAGCCTTGACTACATTTCCAAAGGTAGAGCTCTCATTACTTTAAGCTGTCCAAGCTGTTGGATAGCTCCAAGCTTCTAGAAGGTTTTTCTTGTATAAGGCTGAACTCTGCCCTTTGGAGCTATGCTAGCCAGGAAAAGAAGTGCGACTGTATTGGTTAAGAGCGCAGGTTCGGGAGCCAGATGGTCAAGGTCAGAATTCAATTTCAGCAAGCTACTGAACCTCTCGTGCATCAGTTTCCTCATAAGTAAGCAGCACATCTAAAGAACTTATAAAAGGACATGACGCAGAGAAGGTGGTCAAAAAATTGGTGACCAGAATCATTAATCTTGCAGATTGTTGCAAATGCAAGGAACTGCTCTCATTTGCACACAGCTCTCATGAGGCTCTGCTTTTCCTGTTGTTTGCCTGTTTTCCTTAAGTTTTGGAGCCCACATTTGATTCCTGGTAATTTATCAATGAAATTATCAAACACAAAGGGCCTGTTGCTAATCCTGGGGATTAAGGAAAGGGAAATTACTGATTGCTGGTTTGGGGCGAAGGGAGCAAGAAAGAAACCGTTGATTCTCAGGCACTTAAGGTTGGCTCGTCTCAAATGTTGATCCACACACTTAATTTCAGTTGGTGAGGAATATTTCAGGATGCAGGGAAGTGGTACAGTTGAGAATGGGAAGTTTGGAGTCTGATTTTTGGCACCTGAATCTAGTTCTGGCACTTACTATTCTACAGTCATGGACAATTTACTTAATAGTGACAGCAATGTTGCATATCCATTATATTTGTTGTGAAGATTAAATGAGACATCTGGTCACAATGGCACATGCCTGTAATCCCAGCAACTTGGGGGGCTGAGGCAGGAGGATTGCAAGTTTAAGACTAGTCCCTGCAATTTAGTGAGGCCTTAGGCAACTTAATGAGTCGTGTCTCAGAATAAAAAGTGAAACAAGCCTGGGGATGTGGCTCAGTAGTTAAGCACCCCTGGAACAAAAGAATAAAACTAAAAATAAATAAGACAATATATATACTGAGTGCTTAGCACAATGTAAGGGATCAAGAAGTACTAGTCGACCAGAGGAATTAAAAGTTGTGCTCCATTGGTGTACAATGAATCAAAATGCATTCTGCTATCATGTATTCCTAAGTAGAATAAAAAAATTTAAAAAATAATAAAAAAAGAAGTAATAATTCTAAGTCCTGGACATAAATTTTAAAGTGAAGTCAATCCTTTAGAATGACCATGTTTGAAAGTAACCCAGAACACATTCTCTGGACTTCATAGTGTCTTCTAAGCAGAGAGGAAGGACCAAAACTCAAGACTGGCTGCTCCTACCTTCCTGGCAAGTGTAAGCTCCTAGAATTCAAGGAAGCTATCTATTAGAACCTGGTGGAACTGATCTCACAATCACAAAAATACAGGGAGCAGAAGTCGGCTTCCCTGACACTCATCCATCAACTGAAATTTAAAAATTTGCTCAAACTGGTAATTTAGTAGTAGATAGATTTTTTAAAAACATTTTTTCCTTGAAAACAAAAAATAATACATTTTTACTGTAGAAATATAGGAAAGCATAGAATAACTTAAAGAAGCAAGTCACATTTATTTCTATTGCCTCTGCTGAAGTTGCCCCTTGCCAGTTTTTCTGGCATAGTGCCCTAGCATAAGCAGCATGAGGCAGGGCTATAGGTTCTGGTTCAATCCTAAGACTTTAGCAGGGGGCTAAGAATGAAAGAAATAATCACATCTATAAATATGTTTTTGTGGGGCATGGTGACTCATGACTGTAATCCAGTGACTCAGGAGGCTGAGGCAGAAGGATTGCAATTTTGAGGCCAGCCTTAGCAGCTTAGTGAGACCCTCAGAAACTTAGTGGGGCCCTGTATTAAAATAAAAAATTAGAAGTTAGGTCAGATTTATTCCACTGTTCCTTCCTTATCCTATCCCTGCTCCCTCCAAATTATTATAACTATGTCAAAACGAATCCTAATGTTATGGATAACTAATAAAGAACCAGTGAAAAACTAAGAAGGATGGGGGATGTAGTTCAGTGGTAAAGCAACCCTGGGTTCAATCTTTTTTTTTTTTTTTTTTTTGGCATCAAGGATTGAACTCAGGGGCACTCAACCACTGAGCCCCATCTCCAGCCCTATTTTGTGTTTTATTTAGAGACAGAGTCTCACTGAGTTGCTTAGTGCCTCGCCGTTGCTGAGGCTGGCTTTGAACTTGAGATTCTCCTGTCTCAGCCTCCAAAGTGCTAGGATTACAGGCGTGCGCCATCATGCCTGGCTCCTGGGTTCAATCCTTACTACCAAATTATCTGTCTATCTATCTATCTATCTATCTATCTATCTATCTATCTATCTATCCATCCATCCGTACATATATATATGGGCCCACCAGAAATCATAATTTGCAGGTAAATTTCTTTGCATAATTGTTTTACTTAACTGGAAGCTTTAAAAATACAGAATTTAAAGTCAGTATTGAATATGAGTAGATCCTAGATGAGCTAAGAATCACAGCCTCCTTTTTGCCACATGTTGGTCTGTCATAAATGGACTCCGAAGTCTCACCAGGTTGGAGCCTGCCCTGGCTCCAGGAGTTCCCGAGCTTTACAAGGAGGTCTTGATATGCTTCCCCCCTCCACTTTCACTCATTGGGAGAATTCCCTCTGCCTCTCCTCACTCAACTTCCCTTCTAATTATATAGGTACCATTTATTACAAGCCTTACAATAGGTCTGATCCTATGCCAAACTTCAAACAGGTATCAACTCATTTAATCTTCACAGTGGCTCTTCACATTGGTTATCAGTATTCTTACAGATTATTCTTACATATTAAAAAGTGGAGGCTTATGTAGGTGCAATGACTGTCCCAAGTCACAGAGCTTGTGAGGGGCAGAGTCTAGTCCAGGTCTGTCTGACTCTGAATTCCATGCTTCAGCCATGTGGACACAAAAAATCAGAATTTACACTTAATTTTGAATATTGTTCTCTATATGTAGCTTCATATTATAAGCACTTGCCCAAACTTTATTACCTGTGGTGGCATTGCAGAGTCAAGTTAATATTTGGATTAGATATACTGCAATTTAGCCCACTTTCTTGCCTTCCTTTTTTTTTTTTTTTGGTACCAGGGATTGAACTCAGGGGTACTCGACCACTGAGCCACATCCTCAGTCCTATTTTGTGTTTTATGTAGAGACAGGGTCTCACTGAGTTGCTTAGCACCTCACCGTTGCTGAGGCTGGCTTTGAACTTGTGATTCTCCTGTCTCAGCCTCCCTAAGTGCTGGGATTACAGGCTTGCGCCACCGCGCCCGGCTCTTGCCTTCCTTTTGAACACCTTGGGTACAGGGAACATGAGAGCAGAGATGCCCAATGTTTCAAATTCCTAGGAGGTCAGGAAGAGGCCCCTGTTGTGGAGCCCCAGTGGTGAAATTGAGGGCAAAATAAAAGCCTGTTAGCATGAAGGAAGCAGGTGCCGGTGGATCCTGGGAGATTTCCAGCTTGCCAGGACCCTGCATTTAGCTGGCAAGATATTACCGAACACGGAACAAGGGGCTGCAGAAGAGGAAAAGGAAATGGTTTACATTTTCCTATATCTGGCTATTGCCCATTTAAATACTTCATAGGCCCAAACTTCCTATTTTCCAAATTACACAGCATGTTACCAGGGTCTAACCATCACAGCCTCTTCAGGCACAGGAGGGAAACAGTCAAATCCTGGTTTACTGCCAGGATTGCTGACCCCTCTCCCCTTTCCGTCTTTTCTCTCTCTCTCCCTCCCTCGCTCTGTCATCTGAGGAATCTGGAGGACTAACAAGGGGTAAAGAGGCTTCTTTTCCTCTTCTTCTTCCCTTTCCCCTCCTCCAAGGCCTGGATCTTTCTGCCCTCAGAAACCCTTGGACACCATCAGGGATTGTTAGAGGGAGGCTGTGCACTGTGGCTTCAGACATGGCCCAAGGGCAGATTGCTGGACCCCCAGTCGAGACCTGCCTCACAATGCAGACCCTTCAGCTTCTGCCCCCAGCTGTCTTGGGGCCACCCTGGTGAGATGGGGGTGGGCGACCAAGTGATCCCCAGCCTGGGAGGGCACAGGGAGGGAGGTAGAAGGGCCTGGTTAAAATTAGAGATGACTGAAATCCTAGTTAACATGCCAGCTGTGCCATTCATCTGCGGAACCTGGGTTTGTGTTACTTAACCTGGCAGGACCTCAGCTTTCCCACCTAGAGAATGGTGATGACAATCCCTAACTTACAAAATTGCCAAAAGGATTAAATAACATTGAGTGACCGTGCCTGCCAATCAATGCATGTTTGCTCATATTGACAGGGTTGGTCTCAGTATCCAGAGGAACCACTTTGTGTCTTCTGATTTGAAAACACTGCTGGCTATTTTGGTGTGATCTTCTTCTACTTAAACTGGCTCATTTGTGCTGTATGGTTTAACTTACTAACCCTTCCTCCCTCCCTCCCCTCCCCCAAAAGTTTTTTTTTAGGTTCAGGAAGACCTAGGTCCTTTTTGTTTTAAGGATGCTGAGACCTGAGGCGACCCTCAGGAGGCTTTCTGTTGCAGCCAGAGAATCTAGCTGGAGGGAAGTGTATAGGAGACATGGGAGCCATTTATGAATTTTTGTTGTGGTTCATACATGTTTAAAAGCATAGGTTAATCTTTCTCAGATGTATACAAAAGTTATCCAATATTTGCAGGTGAGAGAGTGGGATGCTTCTTTCTCAGGGCAAGAAATTCTGTTGGCTTTGTCATTTTCTCAGTCTTGAGAACCCAAAGGAGGAGAATGACCCTGGGAGTCCTCCCTGTGGGAGAAACTGATCTGTGTAGCTATTATTTGCCCTAAGGCCCAGTTGCAGGGGCTTTAGAAAAAAAAAGTGTCACCTGAGGATAAGAAAGAAGTACGTTTTCTCAAGAAGAATAGAAAATAATTCTCTCCTAGAACCAGATTGAGATGGTTAATTGCAGCCTTTAGGAAATACTGCTGATAAGATCCCAAAAGATAATTACTCTATTTCACAGGTTAGTGTGTTTTGTGCTGACCACATTTTTTAAAAACATTTATTTTTTAGTTGTAGGCAGACAGAATATTTTATTTTTATATGGTGCTGAGGATTGAACCCAGTGCCTCACGCGTGCCAGGCGAGCACACTACCACTGCGCCATAACCCCAGCCCCCTGACCTCATTTTAATAAGACATGTTATTGTGGAGGAAAAAACTTGTAGCCCAATACTAGGAATGACTTTTGGGTTAATTGGCACCTGTTTGCTAAATGACTGCGTCATCTCTTCATTTTCTCAACTCTTGGGTACTCGCCCTGTTTCTACTCTCAAGGACAAACTGTCATTTCTCCAGTGACTAAAGCAAGTTGCCATTTCTCTTTCTAAAAATTGGGCTCAGCAAATTGCAACTGTTCATTTTAGTATAGAATCAGGACAAAACGACGACAATGAAAATTAAAGAGTTGGATTGTTTCTAAAAAACTATTTGATTTAGGGGACCTTACAGCACCAACCACACTCATAGTTAGTTATTCTAGATTCAGTTCCCCAAATATCAATTGTGCATATGGTTTTCTTGGATTGATATACTGATGGCATTTACCACAAATAATGCCTCAACACTCATGATCCGTTTTTAATTTTCCCCACTGAAATGAGAATTTAGCTTCCGAATAAATTTTGTTTTCAGCTGTTTAAAATCCCATGTAAGTATATCAATTCCCACTGCTCACATTCCATCTCTCTGCCATTTTCACAGGCAATTTTTACACAAAAGTTGTGTCGCTCTTAACCACCTACCCTTATTTTATAATTTCCTTTTAATGGTTTTGTGTTCCAAGTTTAATTTAAGAATGGATTGCTTATATTTCACTCACAAATCTCCCTCCTAATCATTGTTATTAATATCACCATTTTGTTGTAATATCTGTAAGAGCACAAAATGTGTCCTTTTAAAGATGCATTTGCCAACCTCCGAATTGCATACGTTTCAATTACGAGCCTGCCTCATAATTATTATTATTTATATCACAATTACTATTGTAATATCGATCAGATTGCAGAAGGTGTCCTGTCAAGGGTGCATTTACAAACAGCTTTTTCAGTTTCCTCTTAAGAAAAATGTGCCAGACTTTATCTAAATTCAACTTCCCCTACAATTTACATTAGACAATACACTCCATCAATAAAACCATCAGAATGATCTACTGCATTGTAGACAAAAGTTATTGTATCAAGTTGACACTAATCAGTTAATTCCAGTAAACCTTCAGATAAACAAAAGCTTGTTGTCTATTATTGGTGTGTGTGATGGGCCCCTTCTATGTCCTATGGTTATGCCCATCTATAAAGATGTATCTGGCAGACACTTGCCCTGAGGCATCTATATGGAAACTGAGACAAGATCTATAGCTAATGATGTTGACCCTGACTCCCCCAACAGAGATTGAATTCAAGTCCTCATAATATCTCGACAGCTGATATGTATACTGTGCTAATAATATTAACAATTACTATGCCACTGGGATTCCCCAGGCTCTGGCTTAAAAAAGCGGTTTTAAACCTTCTTCCTCTTATTTGAACTAAGTTCCTTGTTTACACAGGTCATTCCCACTGTCTCCCCAAGTGTGTGTTTCTGAACAGAGAATTCTTTTTTAAATGAATGTGTTTATGTTAACTAGCAGTACCATACAAGTCAACTTCTGGAGAAGCTACGAATCCTCACGGTGGTCTGAGGAAATGTTGACAGCCCCCATCCTTGGCAGTGTAGGCTGGTAGAAACTGAGGAGACAGCTTCACAAGGTTGATGGTGTGGATCAGGAGGGGAATGTCACCAGGCCTTCTCTGGACTGATTCTCTGCGGGCCCAGAGAGCAGCCCTCCAGTCTCTGCTTGGCACAAGTGGGTGACTGAAGCACTGGAAATCCCTTTGGGGCTCCTGAGCTGGCTGCCCAGCCACAGCCAGAGGGAAAGAGAGAGGCTGATCCAGATTCTCTTCCTCTCTCTACTTCTCCTTCCATTGCTAATAAATGGGAAAAGCCAGGGCAGTCTCACAGGCCATGAAGAAGCTTAGGATGAAATGTTGACAGGGAGCACTGTTAAAAATTAAATTCTGCCCTATTTTGTGTACCATTCTTGTGAGTCACATTCGTGAATAGTAGCGAGAGATTTAATGATCGCATATTTTTTATCTTATTTCCCTTCGGTCGATGGCAATTTTTTTCTGTTAATGTCAACTTAGAGCTCAAAGTAATTTAGTAATTGATTCTAAGCACAGCAGTTCGCCAATGGCAGCTCTCCATTTGTGGGGAATATCTTTGCTAATTTTATCCATCAGAATGAGATTACCACGCTAATCTCTCCCAGCCTCATCTCTTGGTCATTTGGGACATGCTGATGCAAATGACTTATTAGACACAAGGCCTTCGTCCATTCCCAGGATCAGGGGAAGATGAAAGGAAGCCAAGATAAGGCTATTACAATGCCCTAACACACACAGATGGTATGCATGCCTAATACTAAAATGATAAAACCCTGAATTGGAAACCCAAATAAAAACTGTTACTTGACAAATGAAAAATACAATGGATCACAATATATTAAGTACCTTGATGGGAGTAAACAAAAAGAATGAAAGCAGAATGAATGTAAGCAGGGACAAGTAATCCGAAACCTAAACACGCATTGGGCTGAAGAAACCTAGAAGCCGTAGGTCAGGTGGAGAGAGGAGGATGCCCTGAATAAAATTAAGTGGAGAAAACCAAAATGGCTATACTAACAGAAGGAAGGAGGCGAAGTCTACAGACAATCTGTCCGACTATTTTCAGTGAATGACTGGTTACTGACTATGTTAGTGATTGGTTGTTTGTCTGATTTAATTAAAATGCTCAAACCAGTGTGAGCGTGTGTGGTAAAAATAGCCTGAAACTAGTTTGGGGTTCCACATACACAATAGGGTATTGTATAGTACAATGGGCTAAAAGGCCTCCCAAAGACACTGCTCCTGAATGGACACATTCCAAAATGCTTAGCTTGACGAGACAGCAAATACTTGGAGGGAGTTCAGTAAAAATCAGTTTAAATGATTCAGGTAAGAGGGAGTTTAAAAAGAAAAATTGCTGATATGGTAACTGAGAGAGTGTTTATGGAGGCAGAAACTATCCCCGAAAGAAAATATATTTAACATTTAGATGCCTGATGTCAGATCAAAAAAAGAGATTTGATGTTGCTTCCTCCAGCCTGAATCTCTTTCACCTTCAACTTCCCGCATTAAAGTTTTAGCCAGCTTTCAAAGCCAGCCTCAAAACCTTCACCTGTACGAAGCTTTTCCTGAGTTCCCCACAATTATAACAATAACGAGTGTTGGGGGCCTACTATATGTTGAACATCCAGGATTCAATATGGATAGGATAGAGGTGAGCTTGACCCTCATGGAGTAGAATCTTATGGCAAAAATAAACAATTAACAAGCACACAAAATAACCTTAATTATAACAAAATTTCTATGATTATTTCAAATTTAGTATAATCAAATTAATTATAACATACTTAACAGTAATTGCAGGCAGAGAAAACAGTAAGTGTAAAGGTCCTGAGGCACAGAGCTTGCATTCTGTGTTTGGAATGTTTGATGAACTGGGAAGAAAGCCAATGTGAGCTGAAGGGAGAATGGCACATGGCCGTTTTCTCTGAACGCTGAGGTAACTTTCTTATCTATTTTTTTTTAAATTCATCTTCCCCCATTTTATATTTGATCAAATGTACCTTTGTCTGGTTCCTGATTTAGGAACAGTTAAGAGAATGGGTTTCTTAATCAGACTATAGTTTACATGGTGGCTCAGTCACTTACTAGCTGAAGGATCCTGGACAAGTTTGAACCTTTCTAAACATTGTTTTCTTGATTTTTAAAACAGGGGTCACAAGAACAGAACATATCTTTAGAGTTGTGAGAATTAAGGAATGAATACGTACAATGCGTTGAGAACAATACTGGTACATACTGAGTACTACAGAGAGGTTGGTTATCATTATGATTATCATAACTAGTTTCTAAGTTCCTCTAGGACTGCTTGTCTTTGCATTAAGGCAGCAACTTGCATATTTTGTAACAGTAGGCTCTCCTAGGATGTGTATTGAATCTAGTTACAGGTGGAACAGAGACAGATTATCTATCCATCCATATATATATGTCATATATATACATATATATGTATACGTGTGTGTATGTATATATATATATATAAAATTTTATTTGGTACTGGGAATTGAACCCAGGGCCTTATGAATGCCAGGTAGGCATTCTACCACTGAGCTACATCTTCAGCTAGACTAATACATTTTTTTAAAAAATTTTTTTAGTTGTAGATGGACACAATATCTTTATTTATTTATTTTTATGTGGTGCTGAGGATCGAACCCAGTGCCTCACGCATGCAAGGCAAGCGCTTTACCACTGAGCCACAATCCCAGCCCCGACTAATACATTTTTATAAACACCAGTGATGAAATGATTTTAATAGAGGCATAATTCATTATTTGGCAACTTCTTTATCTGTTCTTTTTCATTTCTTACCAACTGAAAGAGAATATCTGTAAGGAGAACTAAGATGAAATAGCATTTAACAAAGATCACTCACATGCAAGCTAATATAAATAAATGGAAAGCAACACTATTCAAAGTTAATTTTTATCCTTTCTTTCTTCAATTGGAACTGTTTTAGAATTTAGGCCCAAACTAAATGAAAGTTTAACATTTTTAAAAAATTCTGTGTTCTATTTAGTTGATATAAACAATTGCATGTATATGTATATTCCATTCTATTCCAGAGGATTTGAAATTGTTTCATGCATTTTTGTATAAAAAATAAAATTACATAAAACTCTTTAAAATATTCTGTGTTCTATGTTCAATAACACTTAGCTGATGTCTGAGTTTTCATATTCCCTTCCTGTAGGAGGCTTCAGAAGTTTTTACCACCAGGGATGAGTTCTTCTTGGCCAAAGCTGACTCCTACAGAGCACTTCACACCATAGCCTTTGGTGCAGGAGTGTGGTGATGATCCACTTTAGACTCAGTAGCCTTGGTCACTTTGCGGATAGTTTGGAATCTGTCATAGGCATCCAAGTGTTTTGAAATTCCTTTTATAAATAAAACTCCAATAATCCTTCCACATTTATTCCCATTTGTTTATCCCAATTCACTTAAAGAGTACTGAATGGCTAATGAGAGCAGTGGTGTGGTGCAGTGGAAAGAGTACAGACCAGGATTCAAATCCCAGTTCTGATCTTCAGATGGGACAATTCTTACCTATTCCTCCTTTTGGAGGGCGGACGGAACAGGATGATTGAAGTTTGTATGGTATGTGATTAGCGTCTCTGAGTAATCAGGACTTGAAACACTCTGATTGCTTCTATCTGATTAAAAAAAAAAAATCCCGGTTCTGCTATGATTCCTTAGGACTTTTGGCTTACTTATGCAATCTCTGTAAACTTCACTATTCTTTACACAAATGTAATACTTGCTTCATAACATTAGTGTGAATGTCAGAGAACACACACATACACACACACATTGACCTTGCACAGGGCTCAATACATGTATTAGTTTCCTGTGGCTGCTGTAACAAATTTACCACAAATTTATTGATTTAAGACAACAGAAAAAATTTTCCCGACAGTTCCAGAGACCAGAATTCTGAAGCCAGCATCACTGATATTTCAAGAATCAGCAACATTCCATCAGCTCCATGTCTCCTCCTGCTCCCTGTGGCTGTCTCTTGTGATTTGTGGCCATATCACTCTGATCTCTGCTGCCATGTTTCCTTCTCCTCTTCTTTTTCTTCTCTCCTGCCTTTCTTTTATAAGGACCCATGTGGTTGTATTAGGCTTCTCTGGATTATCTCTATAATCGCCTCATCTCAGGATCCTTATCTTACTCATATCTGTAAAGATACTTTCCATACAGATTAACATTCACAGGTTGCAGGGATTAAGACCTGATATCTTGGGGCTGGGGCTGTAGCGCAGTGGTAGAGCGCTTGCCTAGCATGCGAGAGGCACTGGGTTCGATCCTCAGCACCACGTATAAATAATAAATGAATAAAATAAAGATCCATTAATATCTAAAAAAAAAAAATTAAAAAAAAAAGACCTGATATCTTTGGGGGGGGGGGTTGTCATTATTTTAGCCTACCATAATACTTGATGAGAATTGACTAAGTTACATATTATGGTGATAATTATTAGTGAACCTGGAATTTTTAAAAGATTAGAATAACAGGCTAATTAAAATAGAGAACATTTTAATGTGCTTTGCATAATGAGTGTGGTAGGGAAGCCTGAGAGTATTAAATTCTTCCACCCACCCTGCTATTTCCTGTGTGACCTTGAACATACATAATCTATCTGGGCCTCAGTTTCTTCTTTTGTCAGCTGGGGACAACCACAGTCATGGAGTTGTCATAAGGGTTGTCATGAAGTCATCCATGAAGTGTTTTCTCAATGGTAGCTCCCAATGATTCTGAAATAAGTGTTCTAGCAAGAATCTGACCCAATCTTTCTCACTTTCCCTCCTTGTGTCATTGTAAGGATGTATTAGATGACATAAGTGTTAGCTGCCTGAGGAATGATATTAATTTCATCTTTATTGACCACATTTTTTAATCTCAGTATGACCGAATTCTTGCAGAACTTGAATTTCAGATCCTGTTTTAATTTGCTTGAGGATTGCTGAGTTTTCAGGAATAGAAGTGCAACTTCTTCTTTATTTGATCTTTTTCAGCCAAAACCCTGGGGGACTCTGAGTGTATAGTCTCCATTCTAATAGCAAAGTGGATAGTGTTTACTGGAAACAGTGGCACCCACTCATCTGTGATTCCAGCTCCTTAGGGGAGGCTGAGGCAGAAGGATTGTAAGTTCAAGGCCAGCCTATGCAACTGAGTGAGACCCTGTCTGAAAATAAAAGAACAAAATGACTGGAGATGTTGCTTGGTGGCAAAGTGCCCCTGGGTCCAATCCCCAGTACCACAAGAAAAAATAAAAAGTGCATGATGATTGAATGATGGGCTCTGTAATTGGCTTCTCCATACACCTGACGATAAAATAATCTGCCAGTTCCGGAGTTGGAGCCACCAGGCATTGTAATAAAAATTCTTGGCCATCAACTCTGTGTATGTGTTGGGATGTGTGTGTGTGTGTGTGTGCGCGCGCGTGCGCGCATGTGTGTTGAAAGTTCTTGCTTTAAGAAGGCTCCCTGAACTGATGGATGCCTGACAAATGCCTCGTCCAGGGCATGAGCCTATTGGAGGTGGGGAAGCATCACCCCTGGATGGCTGTTTTCTACTTTTCAAGAGCATTTGTGTCTGTCACAACTGTGATCCATGAATGCACACCATGCAAGGACTTTTCCATTTCCTACTGGCCAGACCACAATTTGCTGTCACTAACTTGCCACCTGCAGAGTTCTTTCATTAAGTCTTAAAGAGCCAAGAAATCAGCAAAATTACCCACAGATATATAGAGGGCAAGAGGACATTTTTATTGTTATTTTACAATATTTTATTGAGTTCACACAAACAGAGCAATATCTTATTTATGAATCTAATATAAATGCCATAAAATATATGTAAAAATACATGAAATCTATGAACAAAACATTAACACTACTCAAAATTCCACATGGTTTAATTTTACCAACATCCCTTGGGTTTCATAGAAAGAATTTCAGCATAATTATTTTCATGTGAAAAAATACTGAGTTTCTACTATGTGCCAGACACTGAATCTTTAGGAGTGAATAAGACATATGCCTGTCTTCTCCTTTCTCAAACTGTTTTTCTAATATGGATAGAAAATCTACATGTAATTCTACATTTTGATAAAATTAAGCCAAAGGGATCTCTGAGTACCTTTATGTACTAGGTATTATTCTAGAATAGAGATTGTAATTGTGAAACTTGAAGGACTATAGGCATTCTTAAGGGAGTATGGCATTAATTTCTTATTTAATCTCATAAAAACCTTATGAGGTAAAGTAGATATTATTATTTCCTATAGTGATGTTTCTAGACCAGTTTTGTTTTGTTTCAGGGCTTACCAGCACACATGCTCCCCTCATCTATAAGAAGCTACTCAATTTTGCTTCCAAGAACCTTCCAAGAACTGTATCTGTCAATATAATCAGGAGGATGGGTCCCATTCCCGACTCCAGCAATAAGCACATGACCCAAGCTTTGCCAAGGGAAATGCACATCTTCCTGGTCACACTGATTGGTTTAAAGTTGGACTGGGACCCAAGTTGGGCCAATTAAAAGCAAAAGTCACTGTGGCACTATTGCTGGGACTCTGGGTAAAGAGGCTCTTCTTTCCACTGGGTTTGTCAAAGCTGTTTTGATGGAAGCTCTAAGCTGCAGTGGCCATCTTGCCACTTCCTGGGGAGATCCTGACTGAAAATGTTACTCACACAGAACTGAGACATGGAGAAACAATTCCCAATGCCAGAGTTGGACAGCCTCTGACTGGCTGCATCTGAAATGAGCTCTTCAGCATTCTACTTCAGTCCCTGTAGTTATAGAGTTATAGTAATTAATACATCCGTGTGTGTGTGTGTGTGTGTGTGTGTGTGTGTATGTGAAGTCAGTTTGGTTTTAATTTTATTTTACAAACAAAGGACTAATACAACCTCATTTTACACATGAAACTCTTAAACTTCCAGAGGCTAGTTTGTCTAAGAGGATAGATGGTAGAGCAAGCTTAGAATCATACTTGGAAGTTGGTTCCTTTAACCACCAAGCCATTCTATTTAGGCAGAGTGACCAAATTCTCAGTACTCAAGACTGAGGAGTGAAGCTAGGTGTGGTGGCGCACGCCTGTAATCCCAGCACTTAGGGAGGCTGAGACAGGAGAATTGCGAGTTCAAAGCCAGCCTCAGTACCAGCGAGGCGCTAAGCAACTCAGTGAGACCCTTTCTCTACATAAAACAAAAATAAGGCTGGGGATGTGGCTCAGTGGTTGAGTACCCCTGAGTTCAATCCCCAGTACCAAAAAAAAAGAAGAAGACTGAGAAATGAGGTCTCAAAAGCAGAATATTGGTATTAACCATGACAGAGCTGGTACTTGTGCAGACCTTGAGGACTAACTTCTGGACAGTTGAGGGGCAGATTTTAACTCTAATATTCAAAATTAACCAGAATGGAGAGAAATGGGGGCCAAAGAAGTTAGTGCCTGAGTAGACATCCAGGGCTGGGCCAAGGGCTTTGCCATGCAGAAGGAGAGGCAAATGCATCCTCCATCTTTGATGGTAATTCCTTTTCTGTATCTAAAACTGGAAAGGAGAGGGAATCGTTTTTTTCAACTCTTTACAATTTTGTGTCCTATCTGTTACAAAATAGGCAAGAAAAGCATAATTACAGCAGTTTCTTTCCCTGAAAACTGTCTGAGTTAGAGGATGGATTAATTTTGATTTTTCTAATTAAAAGATATATATGTGTTTATGGAGGATAATTCAGAAATTTCATAAAAGTATAAGAAGAAATGTTACACACAATTTTAATAGACAATCATTGTAAACCTTGTTTATTTTCTCCTTCTGTTATAATAATGACAAATTTTAAGCATCAAGGAAATACTGAGAATAATAAAATAAACTCCTATGAATCTACCAGCTTTATTTAATACATTTTAACATTTTGCCACTTTTTGAGCCCCCTCCCCCCCTTTTTTAAAAAATATTTTTTTAGTTGTAGATGGACACAATGTCTTTATTTTTTTGCTTTGCATGTGGTGCTAAGGATTGAACCCAGGGCCTCATGCATGCCAGGCAAGCGCTCTACCACTGAGCAACAATCCCAGCCCCCCCTCCCCCTTTTAAAGGAACAAAACACTAAGAATCAAAGCTACTTCTTTTACGCTCTTAAAGGTGGTATGGATTCTTCCTATCCTTGTTTGGATTGTATCCACACATGTCCATAAACAACACATAGTTTCATGTGTTTTTTAAATTACATCAATTAAATCACACTTTTCCATTTTGCCACTTGCCCTATTCACTCAATGGTGTTCTCAAGATTTTTTTTTCATGTTTGTACATGTAAGTCAACTTTATTTATTTAAACTGTTGGTAAACATTCAATTTTATGATCATCATTTATCCATTTTACTGTTGGGTTTTTGGAGAGGGTACTGGGGTTGGAACCCAGCAGTACTTAGCCATGGAGCTACTTCCCCAGCTCTTTTTGTATTTTATTTAGAGACAGGGACTTGCTAAGTTGCTTAGGCTCTTGCTAAATTGCTGGTCTTGAATTTGCAATCCTCCTGCCTCAGCCTCCTGAGCTGATGGGATTACAGAGAGTGTGCCACCATGCTCTTTCATATTTTTGACAGCCCCTGGGAATTTTTAAGTTTTTAAACTTCTTTCACCTCTGTTGCAAAATATCTCATTTTTATTTTAATTTACCTAATTCTCAGTGAAGGTGAACATCTTTTTATTGTTTACTTACTGTTTGGACTTCCTTTTCTGCAATTGCCTATTCACAGCCTTTGCCCATTAAACAAATTAATATATATATTAATATATATAAACATATATTTATTTAAATTTTTTGCAGTACTGGAAATTGAACCCAGAGCCTCACATATGTTGGGCAAGTGCTCTGCCACTGAGCTACATCTCTAAACTTTTTAATTTTATTTTTGAGATAGGGTGTCACTAAGTTGTCCAGGCTGGCCTCCAACTTGTGATTGGAGCCCCAGTTTCTCTGATAGCTGAGATTCAGTATGCACTACTCTACCCAGCTTCTCTATTTTCATTTTTATTAACACATAGAAAGTAATTACATACTTATTGGGTACAGTGTGACATTCCAATGCATGAGTGCAGTGTGTAATGATGGGATCAGGATAATTAGCACATTCATCACCTCAAACATGTAACATTTCTCTGTGTTGAGAAAACTCAAGATCCTGTCCATTAGCTATTTTGGAATTGTTAATTATTACCAATTGAAGTTATCCTATAGTGCTGTAGAACATTCAAAGTTATTCTTCTATCCAATGGCACTCCTGTGCCTATTAACCATCCTCCATACCCTCCAGGCTCTGGTAACCACTATTCTATTCTCTACTTCTTTGAGATCAACTTGATTCCATATAAGTGAGAATATGTAGTATTTATCTATGCCTAACTTATTTCATTGAATGTAATGTCCCTTAGTTCCTTCCATGTTGCTTCAAATGACAGAATTTCAGTCTTTTTATGACTGACTAATATTCCATTGTGTGTGTATACATACACACACACATAAACACACACAATGGAATATTAAGAAATGTCATATACACACAAGTGGAAAACAAGCTTTTGTTGTGTTTCATTTGGGAGCACACCCTGTATGACACAAAAGTAAAGATATATTGATATAACCTTTCAACAGGCAATTTGGCAAGGGATATTTATTTCTTTTGATGCTGGGGTTCAACTTGTGGAAATATGTATCCACATTTTCTTTATTTATTCATCCGTCAGTGGATACTTAGGTGGATTCCATTTCTTGGCTTTTGCAAATAGGATTGAAATAAACATGGGAGTGCAGATGTGTTTTAGTCAGCTTTTTCATTGCTGTGACCAAAAGACCTGACAAGAACAATTTTAGGAAAAGTTTATTTTGAGGCTCATGGTTTTAGAGGTTTCAGTCCATAGATGGCTGTTTCCATTTCTTGGGGCATGAGGTGAGGCAGAACATCATGGCAGAATAGTGTAGAGAGCAGGTCGGGACATGGCCACCAAAATGCAGAGAGAGAGAGTGCCCCTCATGGATAAAATATAAACCTCAAAGGCATGCTCCCAATGACCTATCTTCTCCAGCCACACCCTATTCACCTAGGTGACCACTCAGTTAATCCGTATCAGGGGATTAATGCACTGATGAGCTTCACCTTTAAGTTTTCTTGCATTGTCTTACATGAGCTTTTGGGGAACATCTAATCTAAGCCACGACAAGAGGTTTCTTTGGCATACTGATTTTAAATCCTTGAATATATGCCCAGTATTCCATCTGCTGGATCATATGGTAGCTCTATTTCCAGTTTTCTGAGGAACTTCCATCATGGCTACACGACTTTACTCTCCACCAACAGCATATTCCCCTTTCTCCATATCTTTTCCCATTTTTATTTTGGATGTTTATTTTATTTTTAATGATTCATAGGAGTTCTTTATATATACTAAATTCTTTAAATATGTGTTATAAATGTCATTTCCATTCTTTGACTTGTCATTCCTTTTTTTTGTGATGACACTAGTATTTTTATGCATATGCTTACATAATTGCTTCCTATGCAATTTTATGTTTTGGTTCCTTCATTTCATATTAAAATATAAACACTTTCCTATATAATGTTAATGACTATATCACATTGTGTATCCCACAGAGTCATATTTTGTTTATGCATCCTTTTTTGTTGAACATCTATGACATGTCATTTCCGAGGTTAAATTATTATTCTGGTTTGCTTGTTCTTTCTTATTATGAATAATTCCTTGTTCAGTATATTTGTGCATGAAGTTTTGGATGGTATTTCATGACTCTCTGTGGATACATATTCTCTCAAGTTAAGTTCCTGTATCAAAGGAAATAAACATTCCTTGCCATTGTTTTTTGAAAGGTGATATCGATATGTCTTTACTTCTGTGTCAGACAGGGTAGATTCCCAAAGGTATCACAGCAAGAGCTTATTTTCCACTTGTAACATGTTCCACCACTGGTTGTTATAAGGGTACCTGCCCATGTGTCACTCAGGGCACTCAGAATCTTACAATGCCTTAAAACTTTCTTCTGGAAGTAACTAATGTAACTTCTGCTTACATTTCCCTGGTCATTGCTAATTATGTGACTGTGTCTAGCTTCATATGGGTAGGGAAAATGTCGTCTTACCATACTTTCATTAGGAAAACCAGAATCACTCTGAACAGTTCAAACTTCCAGTGACAAAAATAAGAGCAACTCCAGATACTCCACTGCTGAAAATTTCCAATAATTTTTAAACATGAAGAAAAAAGTCATGGTGGTGGGGGGAAAGTAATCTCTAAACTAGAGAGAGTAGATCTGGGGCTCAGTAAAAGTGTAAACAAGAAATTTGTTTTGGTGCCCATCTCCACTTCTTAAGCATTTATTTTGAAAAATTATAGACACCCAAGAAGTTACAAAAATAGTGGATAAAGTCCCATATGCTTTTTGTTCAATTTCCCTCAGTGGTGATATCTTAACTAGCTGTACACAATATCCAACCTGCTAAGGATCGAACCCAATGCCTCACACATGTGAGGCAAGCGCTCTACCACTGAGCCACAATCCCAGCCCCATGACAAGACATTTCTCAAGCTACCTTTTTATATTTGCCCTCTACCCATTCCTGTTCTTTGGCGACCATCTCTCTCTCTCTAGTTTTGTTATATAAGTAGAGTCATGCATAAATCTCTTGAAATTGGTTGTTGTATTAATTGCTTTCCCCCTCTATTTCTGACTAGTAGTATATGGAATGCAAGCAGCCAAGTTTGTTTAACTATTCATTTCTCAAAGGACATTTGGGTTGTCTTCATTCTGGAGCTATCACAAATAAAGTTTAAATAAACAAACATTCATGGAACAGGTTCTTCAGTTTTTATTTCTCTGGGATGAATACTCAAGAGTGCAGTTGCTGGGTTGTATCTAACTACATGTTTAGTTTTGTAAGACACAGCCACATGATTTTCCAGAGTGACTGTGTCATTTTACATCCCTATGATCAACATCTAAGGGGTCTGGTTTCTCCAAATCCTTGCCAGAATTTGGCATTATCACTTTAAAAACAAGTTTTAAATTTTAGCTGTTCTAATAGGTATATAGTGATATCTCATTATGGTTTTAATTTTAATTTCCCTAATGGCTAATGATGTTGAACATTTTCAAATGTGCTTATTTTCTTTCTGTGTCTCCTCTTAATGAAATGCCTTTTCCACATCTTTTCCCATTCACTAATTGAATTTTTTTGTTTTTAAACTGTTGGGTTTTGAGAGTTCTTAATTCCAGACATGAGACCTTGATTAGATACTTCGTTTACAAATATATTCTCCCAATTTGTACCTCATCTTTTCATTCTTTTAACAGAATCTTTTACAAACGTTTTTAATTTGGGCAAAATCTGATATATCAATTTTTTATGGATCATGTTTTTGGTGTTATGAGTAAGAATTCCCCACTTAGTCCCAAACTCCATCTGACATATCCCAACATGGGTATCTGTCTCAGCTAAACAAAAGCTGATAAAGGCTTAAGGAGAGTTAACTCTCTTCTTCAGATTCAATCCCAATGGGGTCTTCCTCGGAACAAAAGTCTTAGGCACTGGAGGAGACATTTGGAGCTGGAGAGGGAGACAGTCCTTCCTGATCAGCAGATAACCATATTTTTCAAATGGGACAGCTCAGAGATGGGACTTGAGCTGGGTATTAAATTAGCTTTGAGATCAGTACTGGCTGAGCCCAGCTGTAAATGCTGTGCAATTTACAGAACCCAGGCCTAGCAAAACTCCTGCTTGCCTCAGTGAGTGGCATCCAAAGAAAGGAAACATGGGCCATCTCTTCATATACAAAATTTCCTTCCTTCATGGTCTATATATTTAAGCTCTAGCCCAAGAGCCATGAGCATTTTAAGTGACATGTTTCTTTTGCCCGTAATCAGAACTTCCCAGAAAATGTTTTATTCATTGATAATTGTTTTATTATTCGAAATTTGTGTTAGTATTTATTATTTTGTTATTTGAGAGTCCTGGATAACTAAGGAACTACTCTTTTAGGAACTACTATAGGTCCAAAATGAAAGACTATTATCAGCCAGGAGCAAAGGTGCACGTCTGTAATCCCCACACTTTGGGAGGCTGAGACTGGAGAATCAAAGCCAGTCTCAGCAATAGTGAGATGCTAAGCATCTCAGTGAGACCCTGTCTACATAAAACACAAAATAGGGCTGGGAATATGGCTTAGTGGTCGAGTACCCCTGAGTTAGTAATTGCATTGTGCTAATCAACTAAAATGGCCCAGGATAAGTGTTAATAAATAAACATAATTATAATCATACTCCTAGACAGATCCCATTGTCCGCCCCCCTGCAAAAAAAGGCTATTATCAACCATGTTGTTGCTTGACATTTTCTTATCATTTAGTCCTAAAGGTAACAAAATACTTTGATCTTGTGCAAATCTTTGATAATTTTAATGATTTCCCAGATAAATAACTAGCTAGCTTTTATAGTCTATATATCTTTTGAAATCTTAAAAAAGTTAAAATATATCAGAACTAGATAAAAAACCCAATTAATCATTTATTAAATTTGTTACCAAAAAAATCCTCTAACCCAGCCATCAAGGATCTTAAGTCTATTTAACATATGTAGACTTAGGAAGTTTGCATGTATTTGGCTAAATATATACACTGCCTTCTTTCTAGGAAAAAATGGTTCATTGGATATATTGTCTTCTTTCAAACAAAATTTGCAACATCTCAATCTTCTTTAATGTTTTTTAAAATAACTTTAATTGCCATTTTTTGTGACTAAGATATCTGAAGAAAATAAGAAAGTGACCCACTATATAACATATTTTCTTTATTATTTCTGTTAAGAATTGATTGGAAGAGAAAGCAGGCCTGGAGGCAGAGGGATGGATTCAAGGACTTCTTGAAGTTCTTGGCAATGGGATCTGTCTAGGAGTATGATTATGATTATGTTTATTTATTAACATTTATCCTTGGCCATTTTAGTTGATTAGCACAATGCAATTACTAAAAATATGCAGCTAAAAGTTCTGGGAAATCTCTACATTGCTAGGAAAGGCTAGATATGATATCATTTCTGACTTTCAATAATTTAATTAAAATAAACAAGCATATTACCTCCATGTTACCAGAGTCTCTTAGCATAGTTAGGGTATGATGAAGAGCCCAGTCTAATTGCTGAAAGTAGGGGCAATGAAGTTAGTAATCTCAAGTTCTTTGCTAATTACTCACTGCATCCTTCTCTGTCCATAAAACAAGAAAGACATCTTCTCTTAAAGTGAGAGCCATGGATGACAGGAGAGTGCATGTTTTCTGGGCTCTCCTCTTGTCCTTGATGAGTCCAGTCTTGAGACCATAGCTTCTGACACTCAGGGCCAGACTGCTGTGGAGGCCAAGAGGGCAGGCCTGTCCATCTGTGAGTGGAGCACCAGGAGGACCTCAGCCAGATAAAAGACCTTCTGCATTTTTGGAATGCTATCATTATTCTTCTGAGGGAGATGTAATACTTGTTGAAATGCATGCCACTCTAAGACTTTGAACCTGTTGTTACCAGCTTCAATAAATAAATACAGATTAATTTTCCACATCATTTCTTTAGAGCAATGGTTATCAAAGTATAGTCTGAGGACTCCTGGAAGTACCCAGCATTCTAGGGATCTCTGAGGTTTAAACTAGTTTCATAATACACTGTACCTTGTTCATGCTTGTTCTTTCTTGATTGTACAGTAAAATTTTGTGAAGTTTGCATGATGTGATATTGTGACTTGAATGCAGAAGCTGATGTGAGGATCCAGTTATCTTCTATTTAGCCATTCAATGAAAGAAATTTGCAAAAATGTAAAATAATGCCACTCTAATATATATATATTTTTTGTTTTGGAAAATTCTGTTTTCATCAAAGTACATTCTTTGTGTTAGCATTTGACAAATTTTATTGTTATTTCTTTAAAAAAGTGTTGAGTGAATATTTTTAATTTTTCTCAGTTTTAATTTCTAATATGGCAAACATCAATGGATATACCCCACATAAACGAAAGCACTTTGGGGTTCTCAATAATTTTTAAGACTGTAAAGGAATCCAGGAACCGAAAGGGTTTGCTGCATAGAATGTCAGGGTAGAAAGGAAAGTTCCTTAGAAAGTTAGGTTCCTTCATCTCAGGTACAGGTTGAAAATTGATCCCCAAAGAAGTAGGATGACCTACCTGGTGTTCTGTGTTATAAACCACCCCAAAAGTTAGTGGTCGAAAACGCAACAATCATCCATTCTGCTCTCACATCTGAAATGTGGACTGAGCTGGAGGTGTATGGCATCTCTACTTCATATGATGTCTGCAGCTTTACCTGGGGCAACTCAGATGTCTGAGAGCTGGAACAACTGGGGCTTGCCACACTGATTCCGTCTCCCTTGGTCACGTTAGCGACTCTTAGGGCTTCTTCACAGAGTAAGCATGACAAAAGCTGGGATGAAAACAGCAAGGGTCCCTATGACCCAGATTTGGAAGTCCCAAACTTCCTCCACATTCTGTTCATCAAGTCAGTCACTGAGACAAGCACAAATTCAAGGGCAGGAGGAACATCAAAGAACTTGTGATCTTCTTAAATCTACCACACCTGATGTGCTACAATTGGCATCAGAAGAACTGAAACTAAAATTCAGCTCTCCTGTTTCTTAGTGTGTGTGAAACTTGGACAGTGGTGTGTAAGAGAACAAAAAGAACCAGAGAGCAGAGCCTTGTGTGAATGAAGAACGTTTTGGTGGCCCTAAGCAACCATGTGAGGGGCACAAGCATGTCAGAGCCTGAAAAGAAGGCTGCTAAGGAGGACAGTCATGGACTCTGAGACAGAAGAGAATTCTTGCTTAAGGTGCTCAACACTCCTCAGTACCCTGTTAGTCATCTCTGTCTTCAAAAGGGCATGTTTGATCTGTGGGATGGCCTTCCCCACCTCCAGAGAGCTCTGTTAGAAAGTTCTACAGAGCAGCAATCTGTTTTCCTCTGACTTCTACCCAGTGGCCAACTACTGTCCTCTGCTGCTGCCCTAGGATAATATTGTGTGAGGCTTCTATTTGCCTTTTGCGTGGTGGCTCTACAGTGATTCTAGTCCCTTTAAGTTCCTTAATGCCAGGTTTATGAGCCTTTCTTATAGATTTTCTTCCCCCGGTACTGAGGATGGATCCCAGGGTTCTTTACCACTTAGCTACATTCCACCTGCCACCCCTGGCCTTTTATTTTGAGGCAAGGTCTTACTAGGTTGTCCAGGGTCTTGCTAAATTGCTGAGGCTGGCCTCAAACTTGTGATCTTCCTGCCTCAGCCTCCCAAATTGCTGGGATTATAAGCCCAAGTTTATTATATCCTTTTACACTTGATCTTTGCCAAAGGGCTGAGAAGTGGTGTATTATAGTTTTTAAATTCCCCTACTTTCCAAGGCCCTTTCCTATAAATTACCCCCATGTTATGGTGATATGAGGTGCTCCCCAAAAGCTCCTGTGTTAATCTAGGAATATTCAGAGCTGAAGCAGTCAGATTGTGAGAACTGAAACCTAATCAGTCCATCCTAGTTTGAATGGACTAACTGGGTGGTAATTGTAGGCAGGTGGGGTGTGGCTGGAGGAGCTGGTCCACTGGGGCATTCCTTAGAAGGGTTGCTCTTACTGCAGCTGCTTCCTCCCTGCACCCTTTGCTTCCTTGCTGCCATGAGGGGAGCGGCTTTCCTCAACTGGGCCCTTCTCCATGATGTCCTGCCTCACCTTGGGCCCTGAGCAATGCAGTTGGCTGTCTATGGACTGAGACCTCTGAAACCATGAGCCCCAAATGAACTTTTCCTTCTATAAGTTGTTCTTGTCTGGTCTTTTGGTCACAGTGACAGGAAAGCTGTCTATAACACCTCATTTTTCAATTACTCTTTCGAAGTATTCTCCATAAACGACCTGAACAGCCCACTGCTGACCAGCATCCCACTTCCCGTTCTGTGCACTTTGCTATGATACACACACATTAATAATACATTATGAAGATCTAAAACCCTTAAGTCTTTTTCATGTACTGTCAATGAACCATGCTACTTCCATGTAATGTGGATGTTTGGGAGTGCTTTGTTCACTTAGTTTTTTACTCAGCTGTAGATCTTTACATTCATCCCTAAAAATTTTTTTCTCAAGAGGTCCCATCTGCCAAAATGTTTTTGAATCCAGATTCTCTCACTAAGACTACTCATTATCCCACTTAGCTCTGTATGATTTGCAGATTTGTTAAGTATTTGCTCTGTACTTTTACTTAGATCATTGATGAAAATGTTGAACCAGCCAGAGCCCTAGTTGCTCTACTGAAGACCATCCTCTATGCTAACATCAATCTACTAATCAGCATCCTTTGGGTTCATTTATTCACCTAACTGTTGTTAATTCACCTAATGGTACTATCATTTAGTCCATATTTCTCCATCTTGTCCACAATGATATCATGATAGGCCTGGACAGATGCCCCGCTGAAGTCCAGATACATTATGTCTACTGCATTTGGCTGTTCTCTAAATCCACTAACCCTGTCAAAGGAAATGAAGCAAATCGACTCTTGTTCAAATACGCCATGAACTTCAATGATCCTGAGACTTTGCTTGTGCTCCTTTCTCTGCTCAGAATCTTGTCCCTTTCCACCCTGTCTGCCTAATTCTGTTGCTCAGACATTACCTCCTTGATGAAGCTTTACTCCTTAACTTAAGGCATATTTATTTCATGCCTGGTTTATTTCCCCAGTAGTATCATGTCCCAGTCATTTTTTATTCCTATTTTCCTCTCCCTCATTTAGAATGAGCCACATATATTTAATAAATGTTTGATGACTTTAGTTTAACTCTACCGTGGTGCCTACTGAGTCTCTTCCTTTGCATGATACTCATAAATCACTTATTCTGAAAACAAATCTAGACTTACAAGGTGGTCTTCAAATACTAATTCCCAAATAAAAGGAACCAGGGCTCCTTGGGAAAATGGCTGATGCAAGGTCTAGGCAAAAGTACAAAAGATAAACCTAGACCATTTTTGGTACCAGCCAGCAAGGAAGTTATCGGAGGACTCGTTAAAAGAACTGTGATGCCAAAAAGAAGAGATTCCCACTGGTCAAAGCTAGGATAATTTGAGTATCCATAAAACAATTATACTGCAATGAGACAAAATACATAAAATATGTTTAGAACCATGAGCGCATACTGCTGTTAAAACCAAACAAAAGCCAGGTGTGGTGGTGCATGCCTGTAATCCCAGCACTTTGGGAAGCTGAGACAGGAGAATTGCGAGTTCAAAGCCAGCCTCAGCAACGGCGAGGTGCTAAGCAACCCAGTGAGACCCTGTCTCTACATAAAACAGAAAATAGGGCTGGGGATGTGGCTCAGTGGTGAGTACCCCTGAGTTCAATCGCAGGTACCAAAAACAAACAAACAACAAAAAACAATTCACTGATGATCTCTGAAGGACACCAGGGAATGAACTCTTTTCTAAAGCTGGTTTTAAAAAAGACAGAATATGTCATTTATCCTGTCAATAATATTGGTAATAATGAAACTGGCAAAGAGTATAGTGGTGATGGTGGTGATGGTACCCAATAATTTGTAAAGAATTTTTTTCTTTATAGCAGCAGTCAAGTTAGTAAATTAACCTGCTGATAACACTCAAATCCCATAGATCAATCCTAATGTTATAAAAGGACAGACAACCAGCCTTTGGATATAGTGCAACAGGAAGAACGCAGTCTCACTGATGTAGTAGCCTTGCAAAAAACTTGAACGTGAATCTGAACAAGCCTCTAGATTCAACTCTCAGGTTATAGGAAACAAATAGAGTGAAAGAACACCACAGGAAGGCTCTCAGCCACATCTCTAATGTGGTAAATTCCACAACATATATGACCCATTTTCTTCTAAAATAAATGGTAAGGACTGGGTTGTAACTCAGTGGTAGAGTGCTTGCCTGGCATGTCCACGAGTCCGTGAGTTCAATCCCCAGCATTGCAATAAATAAATAAATTGTAAGGAGAAAGTGGGAAAGGGAAGGAACCTACAGATCCAAAGATATTTAAGAGCCATAAAAGGGAAATAATACATGGGCCATGTTCATGTTCTGATTCAAACGAACCAACTAAAAGAAACTCCGAGACAATCATGGAAAATTGAACATGGCTAGTGAAGCATATTACAACATTGTTTATAATTTTGGTGTGATAATGGAACTGTAGTTGTGTATTTATGGAAAAAAATCCTATATTTTAGGGAAAATACTGAAGTATTTAAGAAGGAAATTATATGATGTCAGATTTGCCTTGCTTGAAACAAATGAGCAGTAGGAGACAGAAGGGAGGACAGTGTGGACAAGATTGGTGAGGAGTCAATAATTGTATATTTGTTTTTTGGTTTTGGGTTTTTTTTTTTTTTTTTTTTTTTTTTTTTTTTTTTTTTTTTTTTTTTTTTTTTTTTTTTTGGTACTGGAGATTGAACTCAGAGGCACTAGACCACTGAGCCACATCCCCAGCCCTATTTTGTGTTTTATGTAGAGACAGGGTCTCACTGAGTTGCTTAGCACCTCGCCATTGCTGAGGCTGGCTTTGAACTGCCAATTTTCCTGTCTCAGCCTCCCTAAGTGCTGGGATTACAGGCTTGTGCCACCATGCTCGGCTAATAATTGTATATTTGAGTGAGATATCTGGCTGATGTTTCCTGATGTTCTTTTTCCTTTGTATATGTGTAAAATCTCCAATCATCTTTTAGTCCAATCTAAATGTTTCCCTGAAATTGTTGAGGTCACTGGTCTATATCATTTTTCAGAACCCATTTCCCTTCCCTTTCTGAAAATTAAAGCATTTGCCCTGAGAGCAGTCTTTTCATTCCTGCTTCTTTCGGAATGGTTCCACAAAAATCCCAGTTATTCTAGGGCTCCACTGACTCGTTCTCCAGTTGAAGTGGCCAGGCCCTTTCCCAGTCTCCTCAGCACATGGGCCCTGGTCCCTGTTGCTGCTGTTCTTATTAATCCTTTCCATTCTGAAGCTCATTCTCTTTGACAGAAAAGACAGAATTAAAATAGAAGTTTTATCCAGTTTTCTTTATCATTTCTCAACATTGAAAAAAAATCAATCCCATGTACTAAGTTTATCCCTTTGATCATCTGGCTCTAGCATAAAGAGCCCTTTGTCATCATCAGATTTTTGTTAAAGCTGCCTTTGGCATTTTGACTCCATTCTTATAGGTCTCTGTTAGTATTTAAAATTGCCTATTCCTGCTTTCTTTCTTTTGCATAGAATCATAATCACATGAGGCCACCTCGCTCCTTTCTTAAAAACTCTTGCTCATTTACAATAACACAATAGAAAGAGGAAGGGCCAAACTTTTTGATGGTACTGCACAATGCTAATACTCTGCTTTGCAAGTAGAAACTGGCACCACCTTATAGGAAGGCAATTTTGCAAAATGCATCCAAAGCCTTTTAAAATATAGTATTCTTGTGACTAAGGAAGTCCACCTTTAGGAATTAAGCCTAAGCACAAGGATGCACAGTGACTTAGCTAAAAGGACATATTCAGGGCAGTGTTTTAAACAAATTTTAAAAATCAGAAGCTTCCTAAATATCCAACAAAATGAGGTTGACCAAACAAACTAGGGTTTATCATTCAGTGAAATACCATGTAGTCATAAAAAACGATGTCAAAAGAATATTTCCCAGTATGGAAAAATATTCATGATACATAATTTAGAGAGGAAAGGAGGTTACAATGAAATCCTTTTAAAAAAATTACAATTTGTTTAAAAAATTATATGTATATGGGGGAAATGATCAAAAGGTTATGTAAGAAAGTTAATCTCTTTTTATTCTATTTTTTTTTTGCCTCATATATGCCATAACATTTTTATAATGGAATTTATTACTTTAAAATAAAAAAAATAAGTAATTAATAAAAATAAGAAGCGGGGAGTTGGAGGTGTATTTCAGTGGTAGAGTAGTTACATATGTGCAATGCCCTGGATTCAATCTTCAGCACTGGGTGGGAAAAAAAAGGAAGAGGACACCTGGGGTCATCTCTGGCCAAATCACAGGTCTCTTTGTTGGATGCAGCCTGCTCTGGCCTGGCCATCTCTCAAGAGCAATGACTGACCTTCACTTGGAACACTTTTACTGTGTGTTCTCCATGCACAGAGATGAGAGGGCAGCCTCAGTGTCCTCTTTGGATATAAGAGTTTCAGCAGATGGTAGTAAGACTGCTAACAAAGAAGAAACTTGCTCAAGAATGTGGGCTTTACCAACGCAAGCCCAAGAGGCTCAGCCTGGCTTCAGCTCTGTCACTGGAAGGGCCTGGGCCCTGCTCTGGGGTTGAGTGCTTTGTGACTCACCTCACAGCAGTTAACACTGCTCATTTAAGAGGTCTCCCTAAGGGCTGGGGTTGTGGCTCAGTGGTAGAGCACTTGCCTTGCATGTGTAAAGATCTGAGTTCAATCCTCAGCACCACATAAAAATAAATAAAGATATTGTGTCCATCTACAACTAAAACAATATTAAAAAAAAAAAGAAGTCTCCCTAGATCCGGGCATAGTGGTGGATCTATAGAGGCAGCTCTGGCAATCCTGCAGCTTGGTTCGGGAGGCTGAGGCAGCAAGATCAGAGTTCAAAGCCAGCCTCAACAAAAGTGAGGCAACTAAGCAACTCAGTGAGACCCCAACTGTAAATAAAATACAAAATAGGGCTGGGGATGTGGCTCAGTGGTTGAGTGCCCCTGAATTCAATCCCTGGTCACCTTCCCCCATCCCCCAAAAAAGTCTCCCTAGGAATTGGCTTAAAGCTGTTGGCCTCTGCTCTATAGTCTCTTGTGTGACTCACTATGCTGTTTTGTCCACTATTATGTTCCATTTCCCTCTAGCAGCCTCCCTGTCTTTTCTTAAAAATCCATCTTCCTCCTTCCCTTCAAGTCCAATCTCAAATGGAAAAAACAAGGGAGTCAGCAGCCAGTCTGTGATTAGAACCCTCAGCCTTGTAATTCTCAAGGCTGTTGTTTGACTTGTCATGGTAAACAAACCAGCAGACATAGGAGAGAAGAAATATGTATTTAAAAAGAAATTCAGGCACAGTGGCTCACACCTGTAATCCAGCTACTCAGGGGAGGCTGAGGCAGGAGGATTGCAAGTTCAAGGCCAGCCTGGGCAACTTAATGAGACCCTGTCTCATAAAAACTAAAAAGGTCAGGGGATATAACTCAGTGGTAGAGTGCTCTTGGGTTCAATCCCCAGTACTGCAAAAAGGAAATGAAAAAGAAAAATTAATATTCTCCATTATATCTAAAAGGGGAAATACTACAAACATGCATCATTGTAACCATTTTATTGTCTCTGGCTCCTGAGGTCTAGGACACGTGGTGCCTGTCCCTAAGTACTGGATTGTATTTGCTTCTAAATTCTGAATCAGCTGAAATTCACATTAAAATGCATGATGCTGCAGCACATTACTGGCAAAACCCACAAACTTCCTAAATAAAACAAAATGGCATGAAAAAACAAAACCAACAACAACGGGGTCCTTTGAAAACCCAGGAAGGAAAACAATTCTAGACACTTTCAAATTTTCATCCATTTTTATATGTCTTTCAAGGCTGAGCTTTGAAGACAGTGAATGATCCTGGGTTCCCAACACACCTCTGGGTGGGGTCCCTGGGCTGACTAAAAAGGCAAGACTGTCTTATTGGAATTAATTCTGAGGATGATGGAGGCAACATAGAGCCCTGGGTACTAGGAACAAGGCAGGCTTTCCTGTAGGTGGAGGGAATGGATAGCTAGGGGTGTGACTGGAGAGACAAACGGAAGGAAGCACCACCCATGATAGCTGCCTCTGTAGAAACCTGTTCCGTCACCACTGGAATTTCTTTCCTTGGAGATACCAGACTTTTGACATTTTCCCCCTAATACACACCCAGGAGGGATAACAAAGTTCTAAGACTGAAAGTATGGAGGAAGAGAAGATAATCTCTGTCTTCTCCCATTCTCCAGGCTACTCTTGTCTAGTCAAGGTACCTCCTCTGACTTCCAACCAACCACTGCCCCATGTTCTTTCTTTCATGGCGAAATACATGTAGAGGAGCTTCCTAGACACCTCTCCCACCTTTCAATTAACAAAAAGTTAGGATAAATGGCTTATCGTGGCCCCTGGAGCAACAAAGGTCTTCCCCCCAATGGAGGAGTGACAGGTTAAATGGACAGTCCAGCATGTGTCCTTGATCCTGCAAATATAGTGCCCAGACTTTCCCAAGCCGCACTGCTGGGGCCGCACTTTCACTCTGGCAGCTGCCCTTCCACTCAGACACTTGAAAGTCTTGGGTTTGCTCCCTCACCAAATCAGCTCTCAAGACAATTTCTGAGTCAGTTCCATGCGAAGTACAGATTTTTAGCACATAGTATTTAGTAAATATGGGTCATTGTAGTGAATGAATACCATCTGGTGATAGGAAGCCCAGAGAAGTAAGCGTGTTAATGAGGACCACTGGACTTAAGTTACAAAATGAAGAAGTTGCCAATGGATATGAGGTTTTGTTTTGAGGTATATTCTTGGATCCCCTGCACTCCCAGTACGGAGCAGAGGGACTATAGACTATCTGTCCTAAAACTCTACTGCTTGAATCTGTCCATTTATCTTTATCCTACAGTGTTGTTCTCAAGTGTAAGTATCCATCATTTCTTTTTATTTTTTTAAGGGAAAGGGTTTCGGGGATTGAACTCAGGGGCTCTCGACCACTGAGTCACATCCTCAGCCCTATTTTGTGTTTTATGTAGAGACAGGGTCTCACTGAGTTGCTTAATGCCTTGCCGTTGCTGAAGCTGGCTTTGAACTTGCGATTCTCCTGTCTCAGCCTCCCTAAGTGCTGGGATTACAGGCGTGCGCCACTGCACCCGGCTTCCATCATTTCTAGATTAGCACTGGACCACAGCCTCCTAACTTACCTCTTGGCTTCCCTGCTTCCTCACTCCTCCCCTTTAAATCACACTACACTACATTCACAGTCTTGCAGGATCTGAGTCCAGCCAGTGCCTCCTGTCCTGTATCCCACCACACTTCTTTCTGTGTGTTCCTCTGTCTTTCCTCAACAAAAACTAACCAGAACTACTGATAGATTCCCAAACATCCATGTTCTCTCTGGCTTTGGTTCCTATATCTGGAAGCTTCTCCTTTTCTACTTCACCACCATTTTATTTGCTCATTCCTACTCACTTAGTGGTACCCAGCATAGAAGATGTCACCTCTTCTGGAAGTTTTCTGATATGCTAAAAAATGCATGTCTATTGTGAGTTTGCTGGGATTTCTCCACAGCATCCTCACTGTGGATCTCAGGCCCATAAAAGAGAAAAAAGGGCGAGGGAGAAGGGCTTGGATGCTAGATCTTACAGCTTCCATCCAATGTCACACTTTTTACTTCCCTCCAGTTTTCATTGGCCAAAGCAATTCACATAGCTGAACCTAACTTCTAGGGGGTGGGTAAGTGAAATATCACCATATGTCTAGAAGTGGCGAGAACTAGAAATATTTATTAAACTTCCCTGGTGACAGATACATTCAAGATTCCAGACCTGGAAATCCCAGGGAATTTGATGACCAGAATGAGAAATGTTTCATTTGCATGAGGAAGCCACAGTGGAGGGAGCTTCGGAATGATTGAGAAGTAAAGAAACAAAGACAGTGAGAAGAGACAACTCCAAGATGTTTGACTGTACAGGGGACAAAAGAGATCAGTAATGGCAGTGAAGTGTGGCCAAGGGAGGATAGAGAGTTAGTAGTTATTAGCATGTGACTTGAGCATGTTTAGAGGACAGCAGGGTATGTCCAGATGAGCAGGAGAATATGGAGCTCTATACAAGAGGAAGAGTTAGGTAAGACCCCTGATCCAGTGGAAGAGATTGGACTCCAAATCATGATGAAGGGATTTGCTTTCCATTAGAATAGACTTCCTCCTCCCAGCAGCAGGAATCATGGAGGGATAAAGTCTGTGCCCAAGTCAATCAGTTTATGGATGAGGAAGTAGGAAGTTGAGACAATTCTTGCTCAATGGCTTGTTGTCATTGTGAAGTTAATTCATATACAGCTATCATAATGTGTTCCATTTGAAGAAATTTAGGAAATTATAGGAAGAGGGAGAGCATGAGTGAGCAAGAGCTTTCCTAGAACAAAAGTAGGCAGCGTAGGCTGGGGTTGTGGCTCAGTGGTAGAGCACTTGCCTAGCGTGTGTGAGGCACTGGGTTCAATTCTCAGCACCACATGTAAATAAATGAATAAAATAAAAGTCCATCAACATCTAAAAAAATATTTTTAAAAAAAGTAGGCAGGGTGTTAAGCAGTGGCCTCTGTGTGCCCTCACCTCATTGAACCCTATTTCAGACACCACATGGACAGTTTGAACTACCAAACACAATCTTCTAGTCACACATATAAGCCCAGTGAAGAATAGCTCATTCTTAACAGTTGATGGTAGGAGTTTTTATACAACTGTGAAGTGAAACTCTTGTTTCTGCTCAAGCTTATCCAAATAATCCGGGATATTAGCAACCCTGGAGGCTTTGTCCATGTGCACTTTCTTGCCTTGAACCTGAAAATGATTTCTCAGTTTATGCTCTACTCACATAGGCCAGGACATTGCTTCACTGAGAGGGACAATCTTGCCTGACCATTTTCTTTGAAGCATAAGATGCCTTCAAGGTCTCAGGACATTGCTGACTTGGGGTGCTGCTACTCTAGTAGCTGCTGGCCCACAAAAATCATGAACCTCTCCATTAGTTCTCTCCTACAAGCTTGTCAGCTCATGATTGCTTTTTTCTCTCCTTCAAATAGTTTTTTTTTTTTTAGTTCAGACAGAGGGCTCCCTGCCTAATTTAATTTTGTTTCTCCTTTCTTTGTTACAAGCAGATGTCACTTTTACATCTGTGACTCTGATCAAATGCCCCATGTCTCCCCAACCAACAGCCTAGCAGATGTTACTACTATTAGCCAAACTCCAGCAAAAAGGTAATAGGCAGCCCCTTCTGCTAATTATAGCATTGCTAGGGGTGGGAGGAGGGGAAGGGAAAAGAGGAATAGACTTGAGCTTTCCATGGTGATGTCCTTAAAGGTGTGGATACTGGGGTTGGTACCTCATCACTTATATAAAGCATTGCATTATACATGGGATGACTCCAGGGTTAATCCAGATACAGAAACACCAGCTACGAGTTATTAAAGATCCTACCCAAATTCACATGCTTACACAGGACGAGTGCCTGTTACAGAGACATCACTCTGAAAATACAACACTAGGGGTGAAGCGCCCTATTAATCATGCACAAATATTGAATATAATGTAAGATAAAACATAGAATTAATTTATCTAATAAAAATATGCCTTCTAGTAAATTCCTTTAAAATGAAAATTTTCTTCCTCTTTGTTTTCTCCCATTAATCTCCAAGAGCCTACTCTTTGACTTGCCTACCCTCTTCCACATAAACCTGCAATAGAAAAGATGGTATGTCTACAAACCATCTAAATTCCAAATTCAAGTGTTCAATACACAATTCAGACTCTGCCAATATCATTATCATCATCACCATCATCCTGTACTGGTAGCTAACACCCAGTGGATTCTTCCAGGTGCCAAGCACTGTGTTGATTGCTTTGCAAACTCTTGTCAATCAGCTAATAATTATTAGTCTCACAGAGCCAAGAAGTTAGTTACCAGAACTCCAGAGTTTCTATTATGAAACATGTATTATGGTTCCTATGCAAATGAAATACATGATAAAAAAATCTGAATACTAGGCAAATACAGTGAGCCATCAGGCTTGGGAATGCTGTGGTTGTTTTGCTTTGTGTTCTGGGGAAATGATGTCCTAATAAATTCTAAATGATGATGATGATGAAGATGATGATGATGATGATGATGATGATGATGATGATTGGTGCAGGTGAATGGGAAGGGTTGCTGTCTGCAGAAATCTTTTTAATGAATCTCAAGACAAAGCTTGCCTTTTAATTCTCTGGTTGAGAGAATGTTGGTTCTGAGTGGAGGCTTAGCCAGGCAGTGGGCTGGCTGTGCCAGGATAATTTGGATGCAGCATTAAATAAAGCAATCAAAAATAAAATTCCTCTGAAACTCTCACTGGTATTTAATATTTTATTCATTCCCAAGTTATTGTGTTTTGCCTGCGGTAAAACAGCCTCAAAACAGCCTCCTAGGAGTGAGGCATTAGGAGGCTGACAAGCTTTTTCCCATGAATTGCTACTACAATACAATGGCATTTTGTTTGCTGTTTTGTTTCCTTGTCTTCTAACATTCTTTCTGACTTTCAAGGAAAAAAAGGAGAAGAAAAAGAAACCCTCCTATGAATGGCAAAGAAAAGGAAAGAAAAGTTTCTTTTAAACTTTCAACCTTTTTCATTTGGTACTGGGTAGCATGTAAACATTTTTTTTTTTTCTCATGGCATATATGCTGGTAGTCTCTTCCCTTTTTTGTACTTTAAATGGCCTTTTCTTCTTCTCTCTCTCTTTTGCCAATAGCATTGCCTTTCCATTATTGATTCAGAAAATCGGCAGGGGGAAAAAAATCAACCGTGTACACATATTAAGAAAGGGAAGTCAGGGGAAGATGGATCAAACCATCCATCTATCCATGTGGCCATTTATCTATCAATCCATCTCGCTACCCACCCGCCTCTATTAAAATAAATAGCAGGCACTGTACACATTGCTGGTTGGCTGAAGTTGTGATCTGGACAAAAGGTCTGTTTGGGAAAAGGATGCTGAAGCTCTAATTCTATTTGTGCCGGTTGAAAATCAGGAGGGGTTTTTCTACACTTCACTTTTATTAGATTATTTCTTATAGATGGTTTCTTTTTTCCTCCCAGACGCGTGGTGGAGGCTGCTGAAGCAGTTGGTCTATAGTTGGAATAATTAAATTAACCATTTGGTACAACTTTTAGGGGAGAGCTCGCGTGTAGAAAGCACAACTGGAACAAAACAGGGCGCTGGGGCTGGGGCTCTGGCCTGGCCCAGCCCCGCACGCCTTTCATCTCTGAGCAGAAGCAGGACCCCAGGCCACAAAAGACCGGCAGAGGAACGATGGGCCAGGGCTAGCGAGGGAGGGACGGTGACACTAAACAAAATAAACCTACAAGGCCTACAAAGGAGAAAATGAAGTCAAGAGCGTTTGCTCATCCGACCGTGTGGTCCCGGCGCTGAAAGCTCTGCTCCTACAAAGACGAGGAGGCTCAACCGCATCGCGACCGGGAGAGGCTGGGCACCAGGGGGCGCCTGAAGAGAGGCCGGGGGACTGCCCCAGCACCCGGGAGAGGGCTAGCGCTAGGAGGCGGCGGCGGCGGGGAGCCAAGGCCATGGGGAGCCCCAGACTGCAGGGCGAGGAGGGACCGAGCCCAGCGCAGGTGACCAGTACTGGCCTCGGTTGGGCCTGACCGTCGCCAGCTCTTGGGGCATCCTCTGCGCGTTGATACTTCCCTCGTCCCGGCCCTTGGTGAAGTCCTCGACCCGCACCCTTCGCTTTTTTTTGAGTCAACTCACAGGCTCGATGAGTCAATTCAGCTCCCCTGAGTTGCACAGCGAATTTCTTACCCCAAACTCCACTTCGCACAGGAATTGTCCCTTGCAACCTGCTAAATTCCAAAATTCCACACTTGGCCCTAAGAAGCATCAGCAAAACCTGCCGGCATAAACCCATTTTCTCCGACTTCTGTACACTTTAGGTGGTTGTCCCAAAGGCTATCCCAGACTCGAGGTGGAATTGACCTGCACTCGGATTTGTCGAAGGGCGCAGGGCGGGGATGGAGTTTCCCCAGGAACGCACGCTCTACAACCCGCAGAGATGCACCCCAGCTGCCCCCAAGGGTGCTGTGAACCCAGAACCTGGTTGTTGTCAAGAACAGGCCTCGGAGCTGAAACGCATCTTCTCCCAAACATCCCAAATCACTCCTGTAGAAAAACGCGCTTAAACGCCACCTCAGTCGTGGAAAAGTGGGGCTGGCAGGTTGCTACCCCGGCCTATGTTCTCATACATTTCCCCAGTGCGGGACCGGAATCTAGGGTCCCCTTCGAAAAAGCAGGAAGCACCCCCCCCCAAATTCCGATGAAGCCCAGAAACTTGGACAATCATATCCTTATAACTTGACAATCTATTCCCCACCTTTCTTAAGTGAGTGGTGGTGGGGGGTTTGGGGTGGGGGAAATTCCTTGTGTGGAGTCCAGAGGGGCACAGCCACCTCCTGGTTCAAATGCAAATTCATATTCATGAGAGCGGGATAAATAAAGACAAATCCCCGCTGTAATAACACTTGGATTCGCATCCGTCTTGGCTGGCCTTTAGGTTTAGGGGACTGAAGACAGATGTTTGCATCCCTTTTCTCCTCTTGTCTGGTGACCATAAAGAAAAACCATTTAGAGCGTTGCAATTTGTTTACCGCCGCAGTAAAACCTTGTACGCATTTATTTTCATTTCACCCCTGTGCACAAAAAAGTGCACACTGGTCACCAAGGGCCCTCTTTATCAAATACGCATTGTACAACATACAACTGCAATAAAACTATCAGCCCTCCCCATAAAACTATCACCGGGTTCCTCGGTAGATCCCGCTGCCTGCACTCCCGACTTTAGCTTTTTCTGACGTCTGGCGGACGTGCAAACACCTGAGACGAGCCTGAAACTCACCCCACAGAGAAGCACAGGGTTGGGGGGCTGCTGTCCCTGTTTAATCCATTACGGCGTCCGCAGCAGTTTAGTGCGCAATAAAACAGGGTGGCAGTGGAGAGCGGGCGCCCATCCACTCCCCGGCACTAGCATCGAATTAAACCACTTAGTTTGGCAAACACTGAACGCCTAAATGCCCCTATAAAGACTTTATGAGTTTGTTACTTTAATTACTGACTTGTTACAGAGCACATAAAGGGGGTAATGAATGCAATAAAACTAATTATCTACACATTTAATTCATATAAAATATCCAGAGTTTGTTTACACCACACGGCGATTCAACTCAGCATTCCCCCTCTTGTCCACCGAGAGGAAGGATTTAATGAAATAGTTTCCCTTATTCTGCTAGAGTCTAACGAACCAAATGAAAATTATCCTCCACTTAAATCATGGGGCCACCGAGGTCCACAAATCACGGCTCCCTTCTTTGTCTGTGCGTGGCTGCCAGCACCCAAGGGCCTGAGGAATCGGACAAGGACTGGTGCCCGGCCTGGAGCTTTTGCCTGGACATTTAAATGGAAAG